>PVKN010008875.1:0-24496 GCA_004027915.1 Capromys pilorides | reverse complement strand
GATCTTGTTCTCATTGGTACTTTTGACAAAAACGTTAATAGCTAACGACTCTGAAATAAAATAATTAAGGAACTGATACTGGTTTAGTTCCAAATAGCAGTTGGGAAAGCTTACCTGCCCACAGCTGCTCCCTGCCATATTTTTTGCAGATGTCATCCTTTTGTCTAGTCTGAATCCTGGCTTGATAATGTGGATTAACCTGGCCACAAAAGAGGCAAGCTTAAAATTTGAATTCCGATGGGAGCTTAGCTATGTTTAAGCCTATTCCAGATAGCTTCCAAATCACTCAGTAGTCACTGAGCATTTCCTTTTGTGGGCTACTGGTGGACAGCATCAGCGCTATCCAGGACAAATCACCTAATGAAGTGGGACCCCTTTGGTCTGCCATCCAGGAAGGCCTAGCCATTTTCTTGTTGCAGGATATAATCTGAAAATGTCCATGATGTGGCCACCCAGCATTCACATGCATACAGACACTAGTTGTACACCATATACTTAAACTTGGTACTAGTTACTTTTCCCAATCCAGGTTGACACCTCCAACTCAAGTTTGGGGGAAACTCTTGAGTGTAGGTTAATAGAGCTGGTGTTACTGACTTTCAAAGAAGACACTGCATTAAGAAAGGAAGCTCTTGGGCTCCTATCTCTGCCAATTGTTGTACTGTCTTGTGGAAAGGCTATCAAGGACATTGTTGAAATACCACTAGCTCTTTCTAAATCATCTGTCACACTTTTATCATGCACACTTTTGAGTTGGTTGCTAGTTGTATATATATATTCCAGACAATTTTCTGTTACATTGGTCCAAAGCCCTGGTCCCATGTGAATATTATGATGTAATCATGCCAATCATGATGACTAAAAACAGCCACCTCATATCCTGAAAGGCTGTTATGGTTTCAAATAGTACTCTACTAAAGGGTTTACTCATTCTCATCATTAGTGTTTAATGAGACATTAGATTTTTCAGTGATTTGGACAATATTAATAGCTTCAGGTGAAATTAAATATTGATCTCATGGCATTCCTTTTTATAGCATTAATGATTAACTCAATGATCTGAACAGGTTTCAGCTTTGCTTAACATACTCCACCTCCCTAAATTCTTGTTTGTTTGTTAGTATTTTTTTAGGGAAAGATGTAAAGGGTGTTCAGGTTCTCACTACTGGATCAGACTCTTAGCAGTCCACCTGTTTACAGCCTCCAAAGAGCTGGGATTACAGGCATGCGCCACCACGTGCAGTCTCAATTGTCATCTCAGCACAACTCAGAGGCGGGGCTGACACCTAAATTCTTTCCAGAGTTTTAGCATTCTCTTTAGATTTCTTGTCCCATTGGACACTTTTCAAATAAATCTACTCCTTTAGAGGGCAAGCCAAGCTGTGTGGGACAAGGTGCTTCCACTCTGTTAATGGGGAATACTGTCCTATCAACAGGATTCTACCAGTGTAAGCTAGGAAAAAGTACTGTGAGAAAATTACACCTGATTCACAGTTGCCAGCCAGTAAATACTCACCCAGAGTGGTTCCTCCCTCTTTCTGCTGCACTGACTGCATAAGCTGAGCCAAGTGTGCATTTGGGTCAAATAAACTCTTGGATTCCCATCTGTTTACACAGGCTTTTCACCTGCACATGGAAAAGCTGGATGGGCAAACGAAATTAAGGCAAGCTTTGTTTTTCTTTAGCTACTGCAATAAAAATGCCACCTTGATGCTTGGTGCCTATGGCCCAATGGTACAACCTTGTGTTCTAGACACCATGCCCGATGGAAGAATCTTTCAAGAATGGGAGAACTGCATTAGGTCCCAAGTGCTATTCAGAAGCTAGTTTACTTCCTTATCCAAAAAAAAAAAAAATCTGATTACAACCTTGCTTTAAAAAGCTTGCCACTTTGGGGCTGGCATTATAGCTTAGTGTCATAGTACTTTGCCTAATGTGAAAAACCCTGAGTTGCTTTGCCTGTACGTCCCAAAAAATTATGGCTTAAGCTGCAGTAGTCACTCCCCTTATCTATAAGGGGTACATTCCAACAACCCCAGCGAATGTCTGAAATCACAGAGTACTAAGCCCTATATACTATGCTTTTTCCTATCTACACCTATGATGTAGTTGAATTTATAAATTAGTCACAGTAAAAGATTCACAGGCTGGAGAGATAGCTCGGCAGCATAAGCACCTGCCTAACAAGCACAAGATTCCAATTCAAACCCTGGTATGGTGCCATGCCTGTCCTAGAACTGGGCTTGGTGCACACCTGTTATCCTAGCACTGGGGAGGCTGAGACAGGATGATCTCTACAAATCTAAGCTGCATAGTAAGGCCCTGTATCTAAAACATAAAGACACAGATTCACAACAGTAGAATGGGATGATTGTAACAATATATTGTATTAAAATTGCTACCGTTACTACACTTGTATTTGGGCTATTGTTAGATGAAATGAGTTATATAACCACACTAACACTGTGAGGGGAGGCCTGATAAATGAAATCACTATTAAGTGCCTAAAAGTAGAATAGCATAACACAAGGTGTGATTTAAAAGTATGGTAAATGGGGCCGGTGAAATAGCTCAGCGGACTAAGTGCCTGTTTAGGCAAGCACAGGAACCAGGGTTTGATTCCCAGCATGACATGCCACCCTGGCCATACCCCCAAGTACACTGAACTGGTCACCAAGTCTGGGCATGGTGGCATACACTTGTAATCCCAGCGCTGGGAGGGGTGTTAAAAACGGGAGGATTACTAGGAGTCCAAATTGCCTAGTGAGACCTGGTACCAAATGCACTAACAACAACAACAGCAACAACAAAGCATGGTAAATGAATTTTCCAAACAATATATTCTAGTAAAAAATACAATTGCCATTACTGTTAACCACCCCTCAAGGTTATCTCCCTTGCTTCAAACACACTTATCCCATTTCTATTGCCACTTCCTGAAACAGTACTGGAAGTCCTCTTTCATAACTATCTTCAGTTGTGCTGTATGACTACCTTAATCTCTCTCAAAACTGAGCCAAAAGTCATAGAATGCCACTTACAGTGAACAAAGTGGATGAGGACACCATGCTTTTTCTAGCCATTGGATGAACTTTGACCTCAGCAATCACGGTATTTGTAGTTATACCTGTTAAAGACATTCATGAAAGAAGACTTCCAGAATTACATCAGAAAATGGCAAGAATTATGTGGTAAGGATGTTTTGAGTGAGGAGGGCTATTTTGAGGGGGCTTATTGGCAGTGTGTCTTTTACTGTAATGAATTTTAAAAATTTAAACATTCGTCATGTATTTTGATAACCCTGTCTGTGTACACTGTGGATATGCTGGACAAAGAGATGATTCACATCCCAAATGAGAGGTGGTGTGAGTTTGCATCACGCTACTCATAACAGTGTGACATTTAAAACTTATGAACTGCTTATTTCTGGAATTTTCTATATTTAGACTATGGTTTACTACAGGTGACTGAATCCACAGAAAGTGAAACCGTGGATAGGATGGGGACTGGTGCATGATGTTCAGAGGGTAATGTCTATGTATCTCAAATAGTTGAAATGGACACAGTCAGACAGCAGGTGGCGGGGGCACATGCTTTATATAAATACTTACTGACAGGCACTTGCAGATTTCCATCACTGCTGATGATTACTGAGTTCAACAGTGATAAGATTTAGAGTGTGCTCTCGAAGTCTGGCACATGTAGCAAGGTAAAGGCTGTGTTGTATGCCTCTATGCTCACAAGCTACAACAGCATCCTTCAGGCTGCACTCTCATTCTACAAGGATACTTCAGTTGACAAGAAACTTTTGTTTTTCCTATCAAAATCATAGCTGGCTCATCATTATGTTGAAAGTATGAGATGTTGAGATTGAAAGTGGTATGTCATGGCTATAAGATACAAATACACAGTGTTTGCTTATAATATTAAAAACAAGGCTGTTTACTGTAAATTGATAATAGGGGGATGATGGAAGTGGAGTTACAATCTCAAGACTCATTTGTTTCTGTATTTTGATTTGACTGTATAATAGCAAGAAAGTCTCAATTTTCACAGAGAAAATGGGGTTTCTTGTTTGTATAATTTTATGAAAATGGGTATATGCAGGCTTAAAAGCTGTAAAACTCCTATGTAGGTACAAGCCCCTGACTAGTAAGTCAAGGCTTTCATGCTGAAAGAAGCATCATTCAGGTTTCAACAAAATTAGGTCAACTTCCCAATTCCTGTTAACCTATCAGTGGCCCTTAGCTGCCATTTTGGATGTAACACATAAGCTGTCTGCCAAGTATCTGCTTCAAATTTTATGACAGTTTAAAAATGTTGCATATGTAAACAAACACACGTGCTTCTTGGATGTCATGTTTGTGGAAAATGGGAATAGTTCAAACACAACCCCACGATGTCACAGGGCTATATGAAAACCATTGCTGGAGACTCGGCACTCCCAGTTATTTTGAGAACCTTTGGGAAGCTGCTATTTGATGAAATGACAGTGCTTTTCTTGGCCTTTTCCTTCCAAATGTTAAACTGGATGTGATCCATCAATATTTATTGAGTGTCTGTCCCCCCAGAGATACAGCGTCATGCATGGTTTCAGAATAAAAGACAAATTATAAGATAAATTAACAGTATTCTCTGGGCTAAAACCTGGGAAGTATATACAAAAAGTATGGTTTACACTTGCTCCAGACAAATGTGGACAAGCGATTGTAGGACACACAAAATGGTGTCCACCTCACTCAGAGTAGTACTAGCATATACATGTAGTTGCCCATTTGGAAATGACATTTCTGGGGGACCCTGCAACATGTCAGTGCTACAAACTACCCTATATCTGGCTCAGTCATGCTTTATAAGTCAAAAAAGAGATAGTTGTTGTTTGCATGGCATGACTATCTTGCTCCCTAGCAGGAATATGCAAGGTAGCTGGGAGAGAAGTTACATGAGTGCACAAAAAATAGCATTATGGATATAGGACATGGCATTTGGGGGATAAAAGCTGTGCTCCTTAATGCAAAGCAGCCTTCTGAAAGATATCAGGCCCATCCCAGGAACAAGACAGAGATAAAGAGAAACAGAGACTAGGCCAACTGCTCTAAGAAGTTGCCTTGAGACCTGAGGACAAGGACAAGTTCACCATATGCTTACTGGTTGAACAAATACCCGGGGTGCAGTGGGGGGGTCCCTCATGGAGTAAGAGTAAATGATGTGGAAAGGGAAATCAGACACTTCTGTCTTACCTGATACATAGGAAAAACAGGAACGCAGTATTAATTTTGGGATATTGTAAAACAGGTAGTTTTACTGGTATACAATAAGAAGTTTAAATCACATTGTGACAGGAAGCTGCTGAGAGTTGAGGCCACTTCCCAAATTGTTGCTATATGTCTCATAAAACTTATATTTCCACCTAAAGGTATTTTATAATGCCCCAAGGTTACCATATGTGCCAACATATGTAAGTGGATTTCTGTGGATCAGTACACACCATAGTGGCTGGCCAGACAGCTGGATAGGGGCATCATACCCCCCACTCCCATATATCCTGGAAGAATAAAAAGGTGTTTTGGACTACAGGTTCCAGAAAACTTCATCTTTGTGAAGAACTTCACAATGAATTCCAGAAGCTGTCTGCATAAAAGACATCACCACCCTCCTAACCGGTGTCACAATAACCACTTGCTTAGAATTGTGATAGGGGCAAGAAGTGGGTGCCATAGTGACCTGTACACATGAAACCATGTCACTTGGTGACTTGAGACATGTTCTTCTTGCCCTGCATATCTTCCGTGGTACTTATTAATGGTTTTAATAGTGGAATGTGGGGGTTGTGCAGTTGTTCAAACTGGATGGGATTGTTCCTGTTGGTAGAGAGGTCTAGTAAGTCCCTTTGTCTCCTATTGGGGATTCTGTAACTCCAAAACAATGTGCAGCCTTGAAGAAGATCAGTAGACATGCTGGGAAAGCATAAGCAACACCTTCTGCGCTCGGGCTGGTTAGACAGCATGTCCTGTAAGAAGGTGCACAGGACACTTGAAAGTGGAAAAGAAATTGCTTTATTTTCCACCCCAAATTTGGACATTGTCTTTTATTGAGATGAAATTCATGCATCAAAGTATACAATCCCAGTAATACTTATTGTGTCTGCAATGTTGTACAACCATCAACTTTTATTTCAAAAGTTTTTTATCACTTCATAAAAACACCTCAGACCCAGCTGGGGATGCCTCTCCCCAATCCTTAACTACGTAACCTTTAATCTTCTGTCTGTGAACTTACCTGTTCAGGACAAATGTTAAATGGAGACATAGAATATGTGACCTTTTGTGTGTAGCTTCTTTTGTTTACTGTAATCTCAAGGTTCATCTAAATAAAACCTAAATGCTATAGCATGGTGAAGTACTATGTTCCCTTTTATAGCTAAAAAACATTTCATTGTATCATGTAAAAATTTGTTTATCCATCATAATGGACATTTAGTTTGTTTCCACCTTTTGAATCTTCAAAATGCTGCTGCTAAAGGCACTGGTGTACAGGCCCCTGTGTAGGTATACTACACTTCTCTTGTGCATGTACTTAGGAGCAGTGTATTGGGTCATATGGCTACTTGGGTATATATTCATGAGCTGAATTACTTGGCCATATGGAGATTTTATGTTTAACTTTTTGAAGACCCACTAAACTTTTTCCAAAATGGCTTAATCATCTTATATTTCCAGCAGAGTTCTTTTATTCCTAGATAAATTATTTCTCATCTTCACCATTATTCTTTTTTTAAAAAAAAAATCAAGTTATCTTCTAGCATGCCATGGCAGCCTTGCTGCTGGGTCGCTCTGAGATGTTGATTGAGACTGAGCATGGGAGCGCACACCTGTAATTCCTGCGTTTGGGAGGCTGAAAACAGGAGAATCACTATGAGTGGTATCTATGTAAAGAGACCCTGTAGACTTTACTAAATGCAAAAAATAAAAATAAAGTAATCTCAACGGATGTAATGTGATATTCCATTGCCCTGGTTTTGATAAAATGTCTCTAAAGGTCTGTGTATTAAGACTTGGTCCCTGTCATGTGGTGCTTTTGGGAGATTGTAATCATTAAGAGGTGGGTACTAGTGGGAGCATGTCTGGTTATGGAGCAGATTCTGGAAGAGTATATTGGGACCCCAAGCCCTTTCCCGTATTTGCTTCCTACCTGTTATGGGGTAAGCAGTTTTCTATACTGTTCACTCCCACCATTAGGTACTGACTCAGCACAGATCCAAAAGCAACGGGAATGCAAATGGGCAAAACCATGAGCCAAGATAAACATTTGAACTTGAGAAACTAATTATGTCAAGTATTTGTTACAGTAAGAGAAAGCTGATTGAAACATTACAGTTTTATTTCTTTAATAATTAGGGATGTTGAATATTTTTAATGTGCTTATTGGCTACTTGTCCATCTTCTTTGTAAAAGAAAGGCACTATTCATGGACTTTGCCTAGATTTTAATTTGATTTCTTTTCTGCTACTGAGTTGGAATTTTTCTTATGTTCAGAATATTAAACTATCATCAGATACATGATTTACAGTATTTTCCCCCATTCTGCAGTTTGTCTTTTTCACATTATTGACAATACTCTTCTGTAAACAGTTTTTGATTTTCATGGAGTCCAATTTATCTGTATTTCACATTTTTGCTTACTCTTTAGCCACTGAATGTAAAAATCAGTTGCCAAATCTGAGACCATGAAAGTGTATGCCTATGTTTTCTTCTAATAGTTTTATAGTTTTAACCATTATATTTAGGTCTATGAGATATTTAGCAGTAATGTGTATATGAACCATGAAGTAGGGGTCCAACTTTATACTTTTGCATGTGATTATATACTTGTCAGCAAATCATTCTTGGCATCCTCTTAAAATTCAACTGATCATAAAAATTTGGTGTTATTTCTGGATTCTCTACTGTATTCTTTGTAGATATAGATCTAGCTCTATATGTACTCATATGCCAGTCCCACAGTCTTGATTATTGTCGCTTTGTAGTGAGTTTCAAAACCAGGAGGTAGGAGTCTGAGTATCCAAGACCCTTGAAGCTTACTTACGAAATGGAATTTTCATAAGGACTGCAGTGGATATTTAGATAGATTTGTAGACAACTGTCACCTTAACAGTATGTTTTCAATTTGTAAACATAGGATAATGTGCATGACCTTTATTTAGGTTTTTCATTTATTTACACATTGTCTTCCAGTTTTCAATGTACAAGTTATTTTCCATCTCAATTAAAAGTACTCCTAGGCAATTTATTCTTTTTGATACCATTATAAATGTGATTGTTTTCTTCATTTTCAAATTGTTCATTAGAGGTATAGAGAAACAAGCAGTTCTTGTGTATATATAGTTAATGGGAATATATTATACTAGTACCTCAGTTTACAAACTTAATTTATTTTACTATTATGGGGAAGACAACTGCACTTGTATTTGTGTGGAGGAGATGGCCAGGGTCATGTTTTTCACCCAATACAGAGTTTGCATATGAAAGCAGAATTGTGCCAAATGTTTCTGTTTGTGAACTGAACTGCTTGCAAAGAGGAGCACTTATGAGGCATTACTGCATATACATATAAATTTATGTGAATACAAACAAATATAGTTTTCTTTTAAAATTCAGATCCCTTTACTGTCTCTAGCTTAACTGCTCTTTTTAGGACTTTCCAGTATAATACTAAACAGAAGCAGTGAATATGGACAGTTGACTCAGTTGATCAACCTATGTTTTCCCACAATATCATTCAAAGGTCATAGTTTACATTAGAGTTTACTATTGGTATGATATGTTCTATGGCTTTTGATGAATGTATCTACCATTATAGAGTGACACAGAATGATTTTGCTCCCCTAAAACTCCTGTGCTTACCTAACTCATCCTTTCTATTCGCCTGTATTCCATTTATCTATATCTACATCTAGATCAATTACCTGGCAACCACTGACCTTGATTATACCTTTTTAATAATTATAAGTGCCAACATTTATTGCTTACTGTGAGCTAAGAAATGTGCCAATGCTTTGACTAGCCTTACGAACTTCTCAGCTTACGGAATAAGAATGACATTCAAAGAAGTTATTTGTCCACAGCCACCTAGATGCAAAGTTGCAAAGGAATCAAGCTGACTTTGTCAGGTGCCAAAGACTGAGACTTTTATGCTTCATTCTTTGTCTTGATGAGGATGATGGTGGTAATGGTAGTGGTAACAGTAACAGTGGTGCCTAATGTTCATGGAAAAAATGTTTATCGTGCCCTTCCTGGCACTGTGCAAGGATCTTATGTACTTTATTAAATCCTTACGATAGCCCTATGAAATTAGTACTAATATTATTACCATCTTATAGATGAGCAAAGTAGGGGTCAAAGGCTAAACAACTTCCCTCAAATGCACAGAATATGCTGAGTGGAGACTGCTATCACTGGAAGTTCATTTTAACAATCCATTTCTCTCCAGAAGAGAAGACACAGGACTAGGTCTATCCCTAAAAACAAATGGCTTGGTGTGTTTGTTGACATTCAAATTCCAAAGACCTACTCTTGACTTTATTTGCCTCTTTCTTTTACAAGGATCCGTGAGGCCTGATGGCAGTGCTCTTCCATAGGCAAGGCAGACTCTGCCCTTGGATGTCCACCGTATTATTGTCTTTCTAGTCTGGGGAAGACTGCGACCAGGCTTCTGGGTTGGTGACTTGGGCTCAGAAATAGCCCCTAATCGGCCTCATCAGCTTTGAAGGAGGCCACTGTAGCAGGGGGCCTAAGTAGGCCAACACTTTAACCCAGTTACGTGAGGGCAGCAATAATCCAAGCTGATCACGTCTTGCTAAGCTCTCTAGAGGGAAAATGTCCAAAAGCTGCTTCTTGTGTGCAAGTGTTCCTGGATCACACTGTAGACACTCCTTTTCCCTTCTGGAAAAGTGTGGCTTAAAGGTTGCAAGGGCCAAGCTCCATTTGAGTGTCTGCCAGAGCAAAGTGGAGCTGATGGCAGTTTCCAACCGCAGTGAAATACTCATGGCTCAGGCCACCCTGGGCAAAAGTATTGCATTTTCTTGAAAGATCCACCAAACCTCCTCCACCATGGTGAAGGAGGGGAGGAAATCATTGTCTTTCCCTGTGTAAGCCAGAGAAAAACTCCCATCAAACCAGCAGTCTCTAGACAGGACTGGGATCTGCTTTCCCTGTCCCCAGGACCCCAGAAGTTCACCTTGCTCCTGGCAATGACTAACCGTAAAAGTTCCAGGGGAAGCATACCAAGCTGTCTGGCCAGCCCGTGGTTGGAAAAGAAAGAAATCAGAGCTGCTGGGGTTGATCTGGCTGGGTTTGCGTGGCTACCCCCGTCATGTGGCACGGTGGGCCTCCTTATGCACAAGCCTTCTGTTCTCTCCCTCTCCTGTCTCACAAAGCATTTGATCTAAGAGACAACTCCACAAGTCTAGTATTTTATACAATGCAGAAAGAAATAAAAACATTTGCTGATTATGTGTTAGAGATGTTAGCATACAAAAGAAAAACAAATAATATCTTAGAGCCAATGACATAGAAAAGTCCTCAAAATGGAGAGATCATCTCACCTACACACACACACACACACACACACACACACACACACACACAGAGTAGACTACAGTGACACAGGGCACATGGTGGCACAGTGGGTGCATGCACTCAAAACTCCAGCTAATATCTGTGCTCTGAGAACCAGATTGGTGAGTACGTGGCCTGAAAATAGGGCCTCTTCACACAATACAGACATTATGGTTTATCAAGTCCTTTCACACAGTTACCTGATTGGGTTCCTCTCAGCTGCCCTGCAGTATAGGCAGGATAGTGGCACATATTACCTGTTTTACAAACAGAGTTTAGATAGGTGTGACATTTCCACGGTCACTGGGACTGAGGACAAGAAAAGTGGGACAGTGGGTTCTATTTGTAGAATTTCTAATGTGCTCGTCTGACTTCCACAGGATGGCCACTAAGTGAAGTGTGTGGATACAGCTAGTGTGGGTGTGAATATGTGGCTTTTAAAACTCTTTCTTGATGAGATTATTCACCAAAACTCCATGAACAAAAAGAGTAAGACTAGGGTTGTTCTATAAGGGGCAAAGGGACTCAGCCCCCACTCAGCTTTCATCCTTAACAGGGGCTTCTGAGGTACCTGGTAGAATCACTGAGGTGCTGAGGAAACATTTATAGAGTAAGGGCTTCAATTGTATTGGTCATGTTCGTTTTCTTAAGATACATTTAGATATTATTCTTAATACTTTTGATGTGTCTTAAGGATTTCATTTTAGAAAAGGGCACTGGTATGGATGGCCTGGCTAAAGAGGTGACTCAGAACTTGGGTGTTTAAAAAGAAAAATAAAAAGGGTTGTGAATTATGAGCTTGGACATTGAGATTTTAAAGCTCCCCAGGTGACTAATATGTAACCAAATTTATGAGCCACTGTACCAGAGGTAGCTTGTCTTGTATAATAGTATCTGGCATGCTTCAAGTGCAAGAGCATGGTTTGGAGTATGTGGGGAGGCCTCTCTCTTACTGAAATGTTAGGCAGCTTGGAATCTTTCTAACTATGTGACAGCAAAGAGTATGGTGCTCGGGTAGGAGGGAAGGCAGGGCTGAAGTCAGAGCATAAGCAGACTGGTGCCATGTCTCCAAGCCTCTACCATGGAGAAGGGAGGGCAGAAGCCAGAAGTGAAATTTGCTGGTGGTTGCGGATGTGCTGTTGGACAGCAGGTCATTAATTCATGTTACCCAGTTAAGGTACATCAAGGAAATGACTTCTCTCATCACGGAGACTGCCTTACGAGACACCAAGGTTACCAGTGTACTGTGTGCTGGCACGCAGGGGTTGCAGAAGTGAAGTCAGGAAGTCAGCTGTGGAGGGTACCCAATGGCAACAGGAGCTGTCTCTTGGGATGCCTGCAAACCTGTGCCCAGCAGCTCAGACATCTGAGGTGTATGACCTCACTGTTGAGTAGAATGCTGACTAGAGGATGGGTAGCACAGGTAGTAACAGAGACCTTGACTTGGGATAGGGCCAGCCTTGCCTGTTGCCAAGGTTCCCAAACCACATATCCTTTGGCTAAACCGCTGAATGTGCCAGGCTGACCTCCATGTACCACTGTTACTTCACTAGCCTTGGCAAAACATGAAAAGGCAAAACTCCCTGGGGCATCCGGGTAGAACCATCTCACCCTGCTCCCTACCCTCAGGGGGGTATGAGATTTCTTCCACAGACTGGCTGCTGGGTCTTTTGCCATAGAAATGCCAATTCTTTATGCCCTAGGAAATGAAAAGGATGACAAGGTACTGCTAAACAGGTTAGGGCAAAGCAGCAGGTCAAGCTTCTCACCTGCACTGGCAAAAGATCTGGAGACAGATTGAGTGGAATACATTCTCATTGCCCTTCCCTTACACCATCACCTCTTCATTCAGGACAACACTTACCCAGAGCCCTAAAGGGAAGCAGGATGGGCCTAGAGGTGCCCAGTCAAATAATAGCATTCTGGATATGTACAAAAACCTCATGCCTCATGGGCAGAGCCATAGCTTATGTCACTACAGGCTTTCTTTCAGGTAGCAATGGTATCTCCTATGATTTTTCAGCAACTGGGGATGAGATCTGTGTTCATGGAGTACCTGTGGGGGGAGGGGTGCTGTGGGCTGAATGCAGGACTTCATGCATGCTAAGCATACTGAACTACATCCTCAGCCCCTCGCTTGAGTACCTTCTGTGGAATGAGTCTTGTGGACAGGCTGGAGGAAGAGTCAGTACCCACTCTTCCTTCAAGGAGGCAAAGTCTACGAGGGAGAGACCCAAGTGATGAACCTAAGAGGAAAACAAATGGTGCCTGGTACAAGCACCAGATCCTGCAGGAACAGAGTGGAAAGTTGCCCAGCGCTTTTCCAGGAGGCAAGAAGGACAGCACAGAGGGACTCACACTGGAACTGAGGCCGCCACATAAGGGGGGAAGAGAAAGGAGCAGAGCGAAGACAAGGAAGCAGGAAATGGCATGATGTGATGAAGTGCGGTGCAACATGGCTGGAGCAAAGCGTTCTTCTGAGAGTGAGGGTGAAGTGATGGAGTTGAAGATGTTTGCAGGGTCAAGGACCTGCAAATCACACTCAGGAGCCCCAAGCTTCGGAGGCCCATGGCAGTGACACAGCCAGACTGTATTGGAAGACGGTTACCTGTACAACAGAAAAGAGACAAGTGGAGATGGGTTGCACTAGCCCAGGGAATGAATGGTGATGGCTCTGGTGGCTGGGCCTTTGGTTTTCTCCTTGAAAGAAAGCCATGGAAGGCCCTGAGAGCACTTTCCTCACTTGCTCTCCACTAGCCTCTTTCTGCCCTGCACTACTACTGCTTGGCTGGCCCCTGTATCCAGTCACTTTGTCCTACACTCTTCAGTGTTGCTCTGATGCGGGTTGATCTGCAGAAGGAAAGAGCAGCTTGACTTCTCAATCCCAAAATAACGAGGCTCTCCTTCCTCCCTCCTCATCTGCTTCTCAGGGCCGGAGCTCTCAGGGCAATGATCTCGCCAGAAACTTGGGCAGAGCAGTATCATTGGAACTTGGAGGAGAAAGAAAAGCATCGAGGCCTTGGAGTCTAACAACACTGGTGCAGAATCCCAGCTTCTCTCTTTATTAGCAAGCCTCACAGTACCGAGTTTCTTGCTGTCAAATAGGGACCACATTGCCAGTCAGCCCATAGCGCCATCTGTCGGGACTCTCAGAGGTAACCGAAGGAGAGGGACTTAGCACTGTGTCTGGCACACAGGTGCTGCTATTGTACTGCAGTTGGAGAACCTGAGGCAGCAAGAAAAGAAAGCACTTTCCAAAGCTGGTAGTTCTCTAGTCCAGGACCACAGTGCCCTGCCTCACTTGAGGCTTGGGTGCCCACGTCCTGGCAAATCTGGAGATCTGCCTGTACTGCCTGCAGCTCTGGCTATATTCCTGCCAGAGACAGCAGCACTGGCCAAGAGTGGAGCAGGCCATATGCGTAATGTAAAGGTAGCAGTACACCCAGGGCATCTTGGGAAGGCAAGGGGCCTGACTGTTTTCCTCAAAGGGCAGGTTTATCTTGCTTGCTCCTCCCCTCAAGACAACCTGGCCCCTGCTGGGCACAGAAGACTTGGCCAGAGCAGGACTGAATGTGAAGTGTTTCTTCCCAAAGCTCCCTTCCAAAGTTCAGTCATCAGCCTGGCCCCATACACAGCAGGACCCAGAGAGTGTAGAAAATGTGCCTAGTTAGACAAGCCCTGAACAGAGGAAACAGCCTGCTGGGCCACTGGCAGGCATGGTGGAAGCAGGCAGTGTGTGCAAACTTCAGGCTGTGTAACTACACTGCTCTCAGGGCAAAGCTGTACCGTGAGCCTGGCACCCATTGGGGCTCCTCTATTGCATGCATGGCTTGAATAATAATAACCGCCTTCGTTGATTTCCAAAGCACAGCCTTCTGACAGGATTCTGGGAAGCAAGGCCGGGACTCCTGAGTTCTCATAAATCTTTTAATAACAGTAAATGAGGAAAACATTGCAACAATAAATCCCACGGTGAGGTGTCCTATTCATTCAGGGATCTTCAACAACAGAAACACCTGAGACTAAGACTCAGAACGTTGAGTACACAAATTAAGGGCCATTTATTTCCAAAGGTGACTGCAGAAATCATTTCAGTCAATCAAAAGGTTTTACAAAACCCAGAAAACAGATTACAAAACACCCCAAGAGGTGAGAAAAGCTGTGGGAGGGGGGCAGAGAGCACCCAAGAACCAGCCTGACAAAGAGGTTCACCCTGCTGCTGATTAGAGGCATTAGAAAAACTGGTTCTTAAGGGGGCCACTGCGTGGTCGGAATGGTTGTGGGGGAGAGTCAGGGCTCAGCCCAGTGCATAGCAATCATAGCTTGGAATAAGGAAGGATGGAATAGATAAGCGGGGCAGAGGACTTTGCCAATGTCTGGGCAGGAATAATTTACACACTAGCCTGTCCTCTTCACTACAGCAACATCAACAGAAATGAAAAAGGATTTGAAACAACACAACACTGACATCAAAAAAGCAAGAATTCCCAAAACACCTTTGCTTGAAATGAATCTTGATTTGTTTTTCATGGTGTTTTTGTCTGCTTAGTGCTATAAGTAGCAAACCAGTATGCAAAAATGCCTCAGCTAAGGGCAACAGCAAGCAACTGGGGTTTCCTGAGCACATTGGGGCTCACTCTATTTACACTGGAGGAAAGATTGCTCCCTCTTGCTGGTAGCGTCCCTTGGCAACACAAGACTGGACAGCCACACTGAGCATCCAGTGACCCTTTGTGGGCCCTCAAGGGAATGCAGAGCAGTGTTGGCCCAGAAGGCCTCTGTGTGGCCTGGGCCTTGCCAAGGAGCCTGAAGGGCCTGTAGAAATCCCTCACACTTGCCTGTTTCTGATAAACCAAAACCAGCACCACTGTCTTGTCCTATCGTGTTACAGATGCCCCTTGGTTCTCCACCACCATCTCTCCTTTACTAGAAATTAGGAAACTCCTCTTCTGAAAATAATAAGTTATGGTAAGTCAATGTCCCCAAATCCAGGAAATATTTTTGGTAGACGGAGGGAGATAGGGCCCCTTGGCTGTCCCCTGAGTACCTGCGCATGGACTGGCCCACAGATCTTGGAGACCTGTTGACACTGAATTATTTGTAGGATGTGGAAGTCACATATATCAAAACCCTGACAGAGCATATAGCAAAATGGATCATCTGGCAGTTAAGCTGAGGTGTTGTATGGTAGCATGTGCTAAATGCCTGCTGAGCCCAATGACCCTGCAAATAGCTTTTCTCATTGCCAGGAGGTCCATGGAGAAGGATCATGCTGACTTAGGGAGAGGGAGTTTGAGGCTTTGGAACCCCCTGTGGTATCCTCAGGCTGTCAGAGGAGCATGTCCCTGTGCCTCTGAGAGGAAGTTGGGCCTGATCTTCTTTGGTTTCCAAAATCAAATACTGAGAGTGAGGGGAAACTTAAACTATTTAGAGTACCCTGTGGTACTCTGCTTTTCGTAGTGGATGCTGCAAGTTTGCCAGCTCAACACAATGTTCTCATTGACTTAGACCCTTGATCATAGCTGCCTGTAGCCTGAGGAACTGCCCCTTTCCCTTCCTGGGGCTTTCTGAAAGGAAACTGGCCACTCTAGGATGCACTCTCATACATACATAGAGCTTCCATACACTGGCAGACGGTAGACAGCCGTTGGCCAGAGCAGCTGGGGATCCCTCTTAGCACTAACAGAAAAGCTATCAGGAGAAATTGGAAAGCCAGGGTCTACTGGTCCCTGGATGTACAAACTTCAGCTTCTTCCTTGGTACTGTACCAGGGCTGGAGGCTGGACAGCTCTGAGGGCCATGCTCAAGGCAGGCTGCTATGGGTCTGGCCAGATTGCCTGTCACTATGTGAGCTTGGACAAGGCAAGAGAGAGAGAGACAGAGCAACTCAGATGATTGCTGTTCCGCAAATCCCCAAACCTAGGCCAGAATTCTTGGTGGAGCCTGTGAAAGGGCCCTGGTATCTGTTCATTAAACTTCTGTGTTTGTGAGCCAGACTGGGCCCCTGCACCTGCCCTCCAGTTTGCTCTTTCCCTCACAGGTGCATCTGTCTCTGGCCTGGTCACACCAGGCTCATTCATGGCTTTCACTTTTGTCTCTCCTGCCAGAACAGAGTATTGAGTGGCATCCAGGGCAGAGGCAAGCTTCAGGAGGCATGCCAATGAAGGGAAAGCCCAAAATGACTGCAATCTGTGCCATGTCAGAGACAGAAAGGAAAAAAGTACCTACAGTCATACCACTGTAGTATCCACAGCTGGTCCCTAGCTGAGGCACAGATCTGCCTGCAGCAGCTCCATGTTCTTGCAGTGGCCAGGTCAGATCCCCAGGAGTTCTTCCCATGTTTTCTTTCCACACTTTCTTTTTGTAGAGAGGCAAAGGGGCATGGAGGCCCTGTATATTTCCTCACCAGCCACTCCTACAGGAAGCAAGTTAATACACAATAGGGTGAATGCAACCAATCAGGTGCTTGTGCTGGAAGGCAACCATAGCATGACAGGCCTAAGAAGCTTGGGCCTGCCACCAAGGAGGGCAGAAAGCAATGGTTACATGTTATAAAAAGCTAAGGGGAGCAAGGGCAGTGAATGTCCTCGCTAGCTCCCTTTCCCTTCCTCCACCTGATCACCTCAATCTCAGCAGGCCTCTGCCAAAGGGGATTCCTTCCCAGGGCTGTTTCCTCAGGTGTTTGTATGCTTAAAAGAAACTTTCTAACATACTGCCACCTCCAAGAGGTGCCTTTGCTGAAGCTCAGTCTGTGCCTAATATGGCTAAACCTGAAATACTGGTACTGGTTCAGGGCAAAAGAGTTGTCTAGAATGGTGGAGGGCAGAGGATGCTCACTGAAGGAAGTCATGGGATGAACATTCTTGGTTCAAAGCAAATCTGCTCCTAGTAGCAGGCAGCAGAGCATCAGCAAACCTCCAGCTACTGCTTCTTGCTTCGGGGTTACACATAACGGAACACTGGTCTTCACTTAAGAGCTCATCCTTCTGAAGCACTTCAACCTCCACCTTTGAGGACCCGATCCCTTGGCTGCTCCCCTTGAGCTAGACATGGGCTCTGAGGATGGGCAGGGTGGGAAGCTTGCGATGTCCCCCACCATGTCACACAATTCAGCATGGAATCTGGCTGCACTGAAGAAACCTGGCCTGAGAGAAACAATGTTTGGCAGAAGCTGCAGCTTCCCAAACCAGGATGCAGCTGTACACTGTAAACTCCAGAAATGGATCTCAGGGGACTTCTAGAAATGGGCTCTGTTGCAAGGGTTTTCCTAATTCAAACATCCAAACCCAAACAAAAACGTAAAGCAGAACAATTCCAAACTGCTGGAAGCTCATTCTTCCTGAAGCTGCCTTAGAGAGAGGCAGAGACATAGAGATGCAGGAGAACATGCAGAAATCGCACTGCAGATTAGAATGGGATCTATTATCAATGTGAACGTAGAACATGGTTCCAATCACAGGATCCCCCTCAAGCTACCCTTTCACTGGTTATAGCCTTAATTTTATATGCTCACTTCTAACTGGGATGTGGATCCGTTCTCAGCTCACCTTGGCAGTCTGCACAGGGTCCTGCTTGATACTTTAGACTTTCACCCTCCTCCCACTGGATTTACCACTGCAACAGTTTTCCAACCAGCTCGGTGGATCTCACCCTTAGGCTGGGGCTGCGCTTTTACCTCCTGCCTAGGCAGCATCCTGTAGGGAGTGGCTGGGTGGCTCCCTGTTTTGAGTCATGACACGAGTTGGAAAAATGTGGCTGCTTCTATTTTGGCCTTGAGCAGGGAAGTCCCTTGACTCTGGTCTTGCTGCTGGTAGAGAACAAGGCCACAAGTCCCCTTGCTGTGGGGGCTGTGCTAGAGACAAAAGGGGATCTGCACATGAGCATGAAGGTCCCTGGCAGTGGAGAAATGTAACACAACCCAGTTTCTTTGCTGTGATACAGGCAAACTACTTTTGGTTGTTCCCTGTCTCCTCAACCAGCTGTTGTTAAAGCACCGACACACAGAGCAAGAGGGCTGCTGACTACCATCTCCCTAGATAAGGCCACTAGGAGTGGGGGAGACAGCGCCAGGGGAAGGAAGGAGGAAAGGTCCTGCCCCAGGACCACACCCCAGGCACAAGGAGACATCCTGGGGGGAGGAGCTGAGGAAGAATGGTGGAAAAAAGGGACAGCAAGGAGAAAAAAAGAAATACACCAAACATCTAGTGTCCTCTCCCATGATTTCGTCAAGAACTGGGTGTTCTCCAAGTCAAGTCAGGACTTGCTTCCTCAGGGAGAGAAAAAAACCCAAGCACCTTCAGTCTATTTTCTTTGCTGGAAGCCGGAGCAAATCCAGCAGATATTTACACAAGGGCCCAGCCATGTATGAGAACAGGATGACCAGCTTCCCGTGGGTCATGGTCATGAGAGTCTGGTGTCCCGAGGCCCAGATGCGATACCAGGGGCCGTAGAATGGGTCTGAGATGGCCGGACACAGCATGTTGTTCAAATTCACTTCGGTGACCTGCAGGGACAAGGGAGGCAGAGTGAGCGTTCGCCATCCTTAGGCTTTCTCTGGCAGTTGCCAGTTCAGCCAACTCTACCTAATGGGAGACTAGACAAGGAGGGATTGGCCAATCCCCTCATGTTTATAGAGAGGCTCTGCCCTGGGTTTTTTAGTGGATTGAGGCTATAGCTGTCTGGAAGTACTGGTGTGGGCTGTCCAGTGGAAAAGTGGTCCAGTTTTGCTTAGGGTCTGGGAGCTACTGCTATTGCTAAGTCCCTATCTAATGCCTAATCCTTAGAGAGACATTATGGGATGAAAGAACAGTTAATACAGCATTGTCCTTTAGCTGATGATTAACCAGGTGGGCCAATCTGCATCTCACCTGAACCTGAGAAGGCCCACCGAGCTTAATATGCAATGAGGAAGTCTGAGGAGGCATACTGCTTCAGGGCTGAGTACCCAGAGAAGATTTCATGAGGTGCAGGGCATCACGTGGACTCATGAAAGATGAATGGGGTGTTATGTTGAGTGAGTGGAGCCTTCCTTGTAGGAGGCACAGCCATGCATGGTATGTATGGTAACATGAGCACACTGAAGCCTCAGGAATCCAGAATGTCATTGAGGACCAGTCAGAGGTAAGGAAGGGTGTGTAGGTCATAATATATCCTCCCACAAGCACAGGAAACATTCACACTGTTGCCAGGAACTCAAATACTCCTGGCAAACTACAACAGAGGCATTCACCAGGCTGGGGAAGAGAAGGTAACTGTTTCTTCCAGGGTGCTTAGCACATCAGTTGCATGTCCTCATCACATAAAGTCACTCAAGGTTCTGCATGGCTAGTGATCCATTAGTGCTGCCAACAAAATCAGACACACCACTCCTGCCCAGAGGACAACCACACCTGTCTTTCCGAGCGCTTCAATCCTACTCACATCAAAGAGACATCCTCATCACCTCTCAGGGAAGTTGGAGCTTTAAGACCATGTCACAGAGAGGTGGAGAACTCTCTGTCCTCAAGGGTGTCCTCAGGTGTTGGACTTGGCTTTCCTGACCACCGTCCTCTTGCAGTGTCAGCAATTTTGGGCTCTACATAGCTCAACAACTGGATCCAACCATTTTCCACACCGAGGCAGTTCTAAAAGCTGCACAGTGCTGTTGTAGTCCCCACCTTCATACTTCTACTGGCCACACAACTTAGGGCAGTGCCTGAAAAAGGCCCATAGGCCCACAATGGATCCAAGGTCAGAGATCCCTCCAGGCCCAGGGCCAAGGTTAGGGTTGTATCTCTCCATGTGGTCTAGAGCAAACCACTTCCCCACTGCAGCTCAACTGGCCAATAGTGAAGGCATGAAGAAAACAGCCATTACTAAAGGATTCAGAAAACTCTGGAGAGGCCAAGGCTCCTGTATATCAGAAATCAGTAACCCAGACACAACAATTTGATATCCCAACCTTTAGCATCTTGTATTGGCAGAACAAAATGATACACCAGCACCAACAGGGAATGTCAAGATTTATAGAGAATTCCAAACACATGGGATAGAAAGGGAGATCAACAACTCACCAGGCCGAGAATCTGCAGGATGCTGAAGTGATAGAAGAACATGAGGCCAGTCGAGAGAAGGGCCCACCGGAAATTGCTGAGGGGCTCTGGAGTATAAGCACCTGAAGGAGGAGAGAATGTTGTGAGAGGAGAAACAGTGCCCCATGTCTTCACACATGCAGTGCCTCTTCTACAGTCTCCTCAGTGCTACATAGCAGCAGCATCTCAATGAACTGATTCACTGGGCACCCCTACCAGCTCCATCTTCATCACACTCTCAGACATTGGGGCCATAGAAGTGAGATGAATGTCTGCACTATAAAATTCACACATTCTCCACACTCTGGGGGGCTGGGGCAAGAGGATCACAAGCTTGAGCCCAGCCTGGGCAACTTAGCAACTTAGGGAGACCCTGTCTCAAAATAAGAAAAAGGGTTGGGATGTAAGTCAACGCAGCAGTTCTGGTCTCAATCCTCAGTACTGCAAAAAGAAAAGGAATACATTCTCATTAAAGGTTATTTAGCATGTTAAAAAGGAGGGAAAAGGTGGAAGAGAAAAAGAAAACCATCTCTGGTAACCTGCTCCACAAATACAACCACTGCTTACACATGGGCATGTGTGTCATGAGCCATTTTCAAAACTTTCTTTCTTTTCCAAATTAATATTTGTAATTTCAGTATATATATATATATATATATATATATATATATATATATTTCTACAATCTTCATTTATACACTTGTTTCCTTACTGTTCTGAAGAAAAAAAAATCATTGATGAGGTACAGCATGGTGGTTGTAAATACTAACCTTGAAGTCCAATAGACCTGGGTTCAAATTGTGAACTCTCCCTTGGAGAGGCCTTCATAGGTCCATTTTTGGCCTACTTTAGCAGGTCCTTTTGCAGGCTCTACCTGGTCACAAATCTGGTGCTGACTGGCCATATGGGCCTAAAAAATTCGATGAAACTTCTAAAATGTCTGTTTACTTGCCTGTAAAATGAGGTCAACAGTACCAGCAGCATCTGGTACAGCACAAGTTTAGTAAACTTTGGATGCTCTCCTCTACAATTCAGGCAGCTACTTATGCCACTCAGCTATATCCCTGGCCCTCATCACTGTAACTCCAAGAACTGAATAATGTGCATGTTCAATAGTTGTACCATTTTACAACAACTAAAAAACTCCTTTCCCAAAGGCCACTGGAAATAATACATTTTCCTGCATCATCACTGGTAATTATCTTAAGAGGCTTAGATATTTTGCAAACAGGTGTATGGTTTATAGGATGCTGCAAGTGTCACCATGAAGACACACTCCAGAGAGTGGTGCTTGCAAATGATAGGACCTAGACTGCCCTTTCCCCTCCTCCCAAATCCCAGTGAAAGAGGGGTGACATCACCCCCTGGAGTACTCCTTTCCCATATCAGTTTTTCATGAATTCATCCATTTATTCAACACTCTTTAGATACCTAGTATGCTCTAAGAACACAAGTTCCCTGCCAGTTCAGACTCACAGTAAGCAATTACAACACAGGCAGGCTGGGATAGTGACTGAGGTCTACAGCACCTATTGTGGCAGGACAAATCTTAGCCTGGACAGGAGAGGTGGAGCAAGAAATGCTTCTTCATAGAGGGAGAATAGGAGCAGGGTCCTGAAGAACAGGCAGGACTTCGGAAGGGGCTTAGACCTGCCAAAGCAGGAGCCTACACAGAGACAAACACAAGCTGTGTCACTGTAGAACTACAGGCTCAGTGGGGCCACAGGGAACAGTGTGGTGGAGGCAGTGCACAGGGGTAACACTCAGAGGTATTCCCCAGGCTGAGTCACAGATGACTAGACGAGCCATGTAAGAGCTTTGGGTCTCACCCTGGACAGCAGGGTCATGACCTCCAATGCCCTGAATCTTGGGCAAGAAATGGGAAACAGGGCTATCACCAGGGCCTAAAAGACATTGTAAGATGTTAGCAACTGACAAACTAGAAAATCTATACCATATCTAAAGATCAAAACTGTTACTTAGCTGCACCAGCCACTGTCCTTCAGGGATGTGGGCTAAGAGGTACTAGTGAGAAAAGCTAGAAAAATGAACCCTTATGTGGAATTTACTGATTTTAAATGTTGAAGACTAGTTTAACATGTTTTAAGAATGCTCAATATGATGTTCCCAGCTGTCACCAACTCTGGGGTGCGCTGAGCCAGCGATTGAGACCAGGCGTGGTGGCATGCACCTGTAATCCCAGCGATTGGGAGACTGAAGACAGCAGGATCACTACAAGTCCAATCTATGTAGTGAGATACTGCAGACCCTGTCTAAACACATTAAAAAAAGAATGCTTAATACGGATCAGTGAGATAGCTCAACTGACTAAAGTGCCTGTTTATGCAAGCTTAGGCAAGCACAGGGATGGCGGTTTGATGCTCTGCACCACATGCTGTGCCAGCACCACCCACAGGGTGGGCTGAGCAGGCCAGAGTCCAGGCATAGTGGCACATGCCTGTAATCCAAGCACTGCAGAGGCCGAAAGCAGGAGTAGCCAAGCTGCACAGCGAGACCTTGTGACAACCAAATACATTAAAAATAAAAGAATACAGATAAAAAAAAGAAAGCCACGTCTTCTGGATGAATTTCAAGCCACAGGTGGCCAGCTTTGTGTTCTGCTGCACAGCTACCAAAGGGAATGGGGACCTGGGGGCAAAGAGCTGGGATCCCACAAGCACTGCTGAAAAATCACCCTGATCAGTGAGGGAGGGGAGGTGCACACCATGGAGCAAACCAAGTTGAGGCAGACTGTCAAGGAGACTGCTGTTGGCACTTAAGAGAGAGAAGAGGAACTGGAGAAGGTAGAGGAAGAAACCAGCAGGACACAGTAGAAGACTGGCCACCAGTGGCTAAGGAAGAAGAAGGTTTGAAGAACAGTTCTAGAGTCCTAGCTGAGCATCCCTGAGTTGATAGCATTTATTGTGATGGACAAGGGAAGAAAGAGCAGCAGAAGCAGAGGATAGGGAATTGAAGAGGGTTATTTGGATGCTGACATCCAGGTGTCTGTGGACATCCATGTGGAAATGTCCCCTTGGGAGCTGGATGTACTGTAGAACAAGGAGTATGATGAATAAGTGGAAAGGTCCTAGAACCCAGCAGGTGGAAGTTCTCAACCCTGCTCCCACCATTACCAATCTTAGGGACTTGGGCATATGTCAGTAACTTCTGATGTCAGTTTCCTCCATCTGAAAAATGGAACAGCATTGTCTAGGCACAAGTTTCTTGAATGAGGTAAGATAATGTTATAATTATAGTACTGCATCTGTGTTTCGCAAATGCATATTATTACCGTTAGTCACATCTTCGGTGAGGAGGATGGGCTGAGGTGCCAGATGTGGGTGGCACCTGTACACAGTGGCAAATGAAGTGGGAAGTGAGCAGGATGAGGGTTCATGACAAAGCTGAGTCAAATGGCCCTTTGAGGATACAGACCTCATCCTTCCACATTATGGATGGAAAAACTGAGATTTGAAGAGGGGCTGTGTCATGGCCCGTGTCATGACAGCATAGCCCTGGAGAAATAGATTCTCAGACAGTGCTAAGAAACTCAATCTCAGTGTTCCTGTGCCTACTTGTCTAGACTTCCAGCTTATCAAGTTGGTCCTTTCTTTCCTGGTCAGCCTGCCCCGCTCTAGACCAAAAGCTGCACAGCAAGGCCTGGTTTGGTTCATGCGTGTTTTCCCAGCGGCTAACACAGAGCCTGGTCTGTGAACACGCACCTGCCTGTCTACCAACTGTGCACAAACTGGGCACCGTGTTGTCACCCTAGATGCTGGGGCACCCGGGAGAAGACAGGTGTGCAGGGGA
>PVKN010008874.1:0-24516 GCA_004027915.1 Capromys pilorides | reverse complement strand
CTATCTCAGATTCAGTGGTTTCAGCTGCATGATTCCCATTTTCTTCCATGGTAGCATCTCCTGTATTTAATTTGGGTGGGCTTGGGCCCTGTGATTGCACCTTCCTCCTTGTCCTTATCATGTCGTATGGCAGCGATCTCTGTACTTTGGTGAAGTTATGTTGTTAGCACCTATGGGAGTTTGGTCTGGATCCACCAAACTTGTTCCCCTCCAGTCATGCCTGGCTGCGAGTTGGAGCTTGGGTTGCTGGCTGCTGTGAGGCCCTGTGGGTCTGGACTGTGGGTGAAGTTGGAGCTCTGGAGTTGAGGAGTCTGAGGATGGATGTGGTCTGAGGGTCCTTACCAGGCAGGCACACACAGGCTAGAAGGGACAGTGAATGGGTTCAGGACTGGAGCTCAGGCAGGAAGAGCAGGGAGACGGAGGTGGGCTGAGGGTCCTTACCTGGAAGGCGCTCTAGGCAGACCAGATGGCAGATGGGTTTGGGACTTAATCTGATTATCTTTAAAAAGTTGTCAGATTCCAAATTTTCTTTGCCTAGAGGTGGGCCTCCAGGAGAAAGAAAGAAATTTTCTTTCTAGAGGTAGAATCAGGGGTAAGCTGACCTGCTGCCTAAGAGGTCCAGGGCTTGGTGCCGCTTTTCTTGTCACCTTTGTCCATTTCTAGCTATCCCACTTCCCTCTGGAGTACTCTTTCTGACAGATGAGGAGCTCTCTTCCTACCTATTAGTCACAGCAGCAGATAAAGAAGCTTGAGTGAACAGGGTGGGGCATACATGAGCTCCCATTAGCACAACCTGTGTGTCTCCAGTGGAAGGGGTTGGTAAACAGCTTACACATATCTCCTCAGCATTTAGTTGGCTTCCACAGTGAGCTTCATCGAACTGTGAGGCCCCAGAGGTGCCCCAGACTTTCAAAATGCACTGTTTTATAAATCTGAGTATGAGAGTGAAGCCATTTGTGAGAGACAAAGTCACTCCACCATTGATGGGGAGGCTGGAACCTCTGAGATACAGCGATCCTCATCCAAAGGCTCCAGTTGGGAATACTGAGGCATCCAGGGGTCTGGAAGACTCTGATACGGGAGATGTGGCTGCCAGAGTTTTGCACTCGTTCTACCTGGGTACACAGTGACAGAAAATGAGTTGAGGGAGCTGTAGGAATTGGCTGGTCAGGGACAGGCCCAGGGTCTGACTATAGCCTAGTGCTTTTCAACTTTTCTGAATATTTTTCAAAGGCAAATGATGTAAGGTAGGCAAAAGGTCAAGATTTCTTTTGTGCCAATGACTTAAGTTAAAGTGAAATTAACTACAGCAAGAAAGGGCAGACTTAGACGCTAAAGGAAACAACATTTGTTCCAAGAATCTGTCACCCTTCCTCAAGCTCAGCAATTCCTTCCTTCCTTCCTTCTTTCCTTCATTCATTTTTATTTCATTTATTTACTTGGCAAATTTATGAGAGATTATTCTGTGTCAGACCATGGTATGTGTTAAGGACAGGAGAAGAAGCCACAACCAAGCTGAACGACACTCCTGTGGGATTCACAACCCAATGAGAGAAAGAAAAATTAATAAAACTCATCAAATAAATAAAATAAAATTACCACTTTGAGAGGAGCTATGAAGGAGAGACACTTGATAAGTTGAGAGCCTGAGATAGAAGAGAATGACATAGTTAGGGAGCACTTCTCTGAAGAAGAAATACTTGAGTTTTGAGATCTGAAGGACTGATTTAAATGGAGAGGGAAGAAACTTCCAGGCAGAGAGACCAGCTTGTTCTTTTCATTGGAGAAAGGATGGTCAGTGATTGTCAGATGTGTTAACTTTTCTGCAGTAGCTAGAAGCTCTTCAGCAGTAGATCATAATTTTCTTACTCAGCTTAGGTTGCTACAGGAACAGCACAGACCAACTGGCTTATAGAGCACTGAACTCTCCCAGTTCTGAATGCTGAGTAGTCCAAAATCAAGATGGCATTAGCCCTGGTGTCTAGTGAGGCTCAGCTCTCAGGCTTGCAGGTCATTGTATCCTTAATGGTCTGGACAGAGGGGAAAAAATGTCTGGTGCTCCTCCTTATAGTTCCATTCCTAAGGCCCCCACATCTGAAGGCTTACTCTTCCTTCCTTCCTTCCTTTCTTTCTTTCTTTCTTTCTTTCTTTCTTTCTTTCTTTCTTTCTTTCTCTTTCTCTTTCTCTTTCTCTTTTTTTTTTTTCTGTATTTAGGATAGGGTCTACAAGGTCTACAGAGTCTCATGCATAGATCAGACTCAGTGATTCTCCTGTTTTCAGCCTCCCAGGTGCTGGTTTTACAGGTGTACACCACAAAGCCCAGTTTCAATCACTATCTCAGCATGCCCCATGGGTGGGATTGGCAAGCAGGCAGGGGATCAAACCCCTGACCCCTGAGATGTGCCTAAGCAAGAGTTTTAGTCTGCTGAAGTATGAGGCCGGCCCTGAGGGCTTCATTTCCTAAAGATCCTACCTTTTAATATCACTACACTGGAGGTTATGCAAGTTGTTTCCTTTTAGGAATTCAGATTGACTGAGCTTTTGCACCTGGAGCTTTGCAAGTTGCTGTGGAGGAGAGAGCCAGAGTTGTTTGGTGAGTAGCACCAGAGACTCACACGGGAAAGACTGAAGGAAAAACTTATTGATAGAATAGGAGTGCGGGAATGAAGGGGCCTTGTGGTGCTTGGGCTGTTGCTGCAGAGGCAAGTGAGTCCGATTCTGTGAGGCTTCACAGAGTGCTATAAGCGTTTGCATTATTGATACCAGGTTAAACATCACTGATTCAAAAATTTGAAATACAAACTCCTCTAAAATCTGAAATATTTTTGTGCCCCACT
This sequence comes from Capromys pilorides, assembly GCA_004027915.1. Classification (NCBI taxonomy): domain Eukaryota; kingdom Metazoa; phylum Chordata; class Mammalia; order Rodentia; family Capromyidae; genus Capromys; species Capromys pilorides. Next base: position 21,679 of record PVKN010008874.1, on the reverse strand, counting down.
CTTACAATACAAGTGGAAATTTCTGCACCAACCTTAGGTGATGAGTTGTACTTAAAATGCAGGAGCCTCAAAAATACTGTTTAAAATTACTTCCAAGCTAAGTATATGAGGTATGTGTGAAACACACATGAATTTTATGTTTAGACTTGGGCTCTGTCCCTATGATATCCTACTATGTATAGGGGAGAATTTCTAAATCTGAAAAACATTTGTAATCCAAAACTCTTATTTCAGCATTTCAACAAGGGTCACTCAGCCCATAGCATGAGTAATTGGTACCTGCTGAACTATTTTAAGCACACAGGCTTTAATAAGAGAAAGTTATCATTTTATTTTAGGGATGGTGATGTAGGTATGAAAAGTAACCAATTATTGAGAACCTACCATGTACTGGGTTCACACTTATTTCTGTCCGGTAACTCTGAGATATTTTGTTTCTATTCATAATAAAAAAGGAGGAAATGGGTTTTAAAGGAATAACTTTTTTTTCAGTACCAGGGATTGAACTCAGGACCCTGTGCTTGCCAGACAAGTGCTTATTCTACTGAGTTATTTTCCCAGTCCAGGAATAACTTTCTTAAAGTTACATTTATTAGATTCTTCCCACTCCACTATTCTTTGAATAGGCATTAGCAAGAGGGAGAGACACCAGTATCCAATAACCTTGTGTCCTGCCTGGGTTAGTGTCTGAAGTATCACTATTGCTAACATAATGGAGGAGAGCAGGAAGAGATTTTATGTGTGGGGAGAATGGATGGATGGATGGATGAGCATATGGGTAGAGAGAAAAAAGAAAAGGAAAGTTGTCATATGGATGAACACAGCATGGGGAACCTAGCAAAATGGAGCCCCTCAATCTCAGGCTGGGGTACATAGGCAAGATCTCCTTCTGTAGACAGATTAGAGGCAGAAGCTGAAAGAAGGAATGGATCTGCATGCCAGGCATTTAGTCTGAAGAGACTAATAATTCAGAGTGTTTTTTAATGGATCTGGCATTTTCAAATTTTACTTTGTTTAATCTGTGAGTTAGAGGCACATAGAGTAAAAACAGATCTACATTAACTGGAAAAAACTAGTATCAGATTCTGTACACCTGAAAGTTGCTGAATTATCAAATTTTTTTTGCCTACGAAAAAGTCAAATGCAGGACAGAGGCAGTTTTAGCTCTGCTCTGCAATGTCACGATGAAGTGTGATTTCTATGCAAATTAGTCAACAAAGAGTTCATGAAGGGCCGATGCTCACATTGTTAAGAGTCTTGTATCTCTCACATCTTACGTTTGTCTTTGTCAGTGGGTGATTGTTCTAGAATGTTCTCTTGGAATGTGCACCTAGACATGTTGTGAGATTTCTATCTCAGGCAAGAAAATAACACTGAACATGTCACTGGGTGCAGCCTCTTGGTTAATTAATATGTTATTGGATGAGAGACACTTTTCCTGCCCCTTGCCCTGGTTTCATTGTTTGACAAGAAAACTGAAGCATATTCATGTCCCCAGAGCTGTGGAAAAAGACAAGGAGGGTGAAAGAAACAAAAGCAGGCTTGGCATTGGCATTGTTTCATGACCGACTCTATTAAATAAAGTTCATTTTCTGTTGCCATAACAAAACCCCAAAGGTTGGAACTTTATAACGAAAACAGATCTATTTGGTTCATGATTCTTGTGGTTAGAGGGTAAAACTGGCTTGGTGCTGGCATCTTGGCAAACTCACCGGACTGTTTCATAATGAGTAAAATTGCATGTGGGTGGCAAAGAACAGCCAGGAAGAAGCTGGAAATATTTAGGGGCCAGCTCTTTTGGCAGCTCCTTGCTCTTGCAGGAACTCACTTAGGTCCCACCGAACTCTGTTTCTCTTTTCCCAGGGAGGCTTCCTCACCCCCTAACTTAAATTACTTCCCACATGGCCCCTTTGCTTAAAGGAGCCATTACCTTCCAACATTTCCATAGTGAGAACCAAGCTTCCGGCGTGTGACCCTTTATTTAGCTCACTCAGATCATACTCAGCCACAGCTCCCACTCAGCCCTGATCTGTATTGTCCTTGGCTTTTTCACTAGTGTTCAGGCCTCCTGTAGCCCTACTCCAGACACCAGAATCCTACCTTCAGGTTAGGATGCTACCCCCCATGCTTTGTCATTTCTTCCTCTGCCTCTTTGCTCACCCAGCTCCTTCCATGTTCCATTCATATCCCACTGCTTGGTGACCACAGTCACACCTCCACTTTCCTTAGAAAGCTTTTTCCATTCATTCCAAGCAAACTTACCTTCCTGTGACCCCTGGTTTCAGTGATTTCTACTCATTACTGTAGCCTCGATTATTCTCTTCCTGAGCCTTAGCCTGATTTACTAACTATAAGGAAGCACTTTGAGACTGAAAACTAGACTGTGCACTCTCTTCATGTCATTCATTCATTCATTGTATAGTGGAAAGTGCTCTAGTTTTAGAAACAGAGAATGAGGGCTGTACTTGAATGTTTTACTTACTAGCTGGGGAAATATGGGAGAATTATTAAGTGCTTCAGAGCCTGCGTCCCCTTTCAGAAAAGCCAAAGGCCTTGTGGACCTTCCATAAAGGTGGTTAAAAGTTCCTGGAACTAGGGATGGCTATATAGCTCAGAGGACTAAGTACTTGCTTAGGTAAGCACAGGGGCCAGGGTTCTATCCCTGGCACTGCATGCTGCACTGGGCCCACCCCCAGGCATGCCAACGATGGAGCCTGGGCATGGTGGCGCATGCCTGCAAGCCCATTACAAGGTATGTAAAAATCAGGAGGATCACTACAAGTCCAAGCTGCATAGTGAAACCCTAAACACACACACACACACACACACACACACACACACACACACACACACGCAATTCCTGGAATGTAATATTCACTGAATATCATTAAATTCTGTGTGCTTGTTTAGTGCAGGTTCTGGGCAAGATCTCCTTAGATCTTTCCATTAGGAAACCTATAGTTAGTTGGGAGTGATGATGCTAGGAGAAAGAAGATTAAATGAGATATTGAACAGAGTGCTTAGCATGGTGCACGTGACTCAGTACTCAGTAAGTGGTGCTATGATCGACTGATGCGCATTTATTCCTGTATACCATTTACCATAAAACACATATGATAAAGTATGCCTTGCCTGTGAGTAATGAATGCCTTCTCTTTATTCATACAATGGCATTGAGCTGGAGCTGATTGCAGAATGTACAGTCTGCTAATGCGCTTTTGCAGCTGTGTGCTGCTAATGAATGGAGTGGAGGGTGACTGACAATGCCTTTGGGAATGAGGCCACTGACATGTGGTTCTTCAAGACTCAAGATCATAGGGTTGGCGATATAGCTCAGCAGCATAAATGCCTTCCTGGCAAGTGCAAAGTCCCAAGTTTGATCCCTAGTACCAGCCCCCCAAAAAAGAAAAAAAGACTCACGATTGTGCCTTTGGAGAGTTTTCCCTTTAGCTTCCTACAAGTAGGATGGGTTCTCAGAAGCAAGACATTCAAAGATCTCTTAGAATAAGCAGCAGAGCCAAGGATGAAACATTGAGTTTTCAGTGATCCAGAACCACACAGAGCTAGCCAGAAGCACACTGATGTTATAGATGAAGGGCAAGTGGGTTCCAAAGTCAAGTAACTCAGTCTATGTGAACTTTGGGTATCTTTTCTGTGGAACTGGGGCAGACAAATTCATCTGCCCCATTCATTATCATCTTCAAATTAAATACATGGACAGAGAGTGTTCAAGGCTATCATTCATGGGTGTCCACAAGACCAAGGAGCAGGTGAGGCCTTGCTTGTGCTCACCTTTTACTATGAGTCAGGGTAGTGGTTTCTGTGTAGTCATGGATTACTGTCGTCCCTTCCATGTCTGGTTCTTTCCATGGACAAGCCCCAGGAACAGGGTCAGAACGGAGATATGGCTAAGGGTCTGAGCTGTGTTGTTCATGTCAGACTTCCTGGTTATAGACTCTGTTTTCTTTCCACCTGAAACCTACATTTACTTCTCAATTGGCCTCTCCTTCCAGGAGAAGGGGATTATTCATCTCAGAGGAATGGGTGAGATGATGTCTAGGAAAGTACAAACACAGTGGGAGCCAGATAGATGTACATTGTCACGAAGTCTGTGGGGGTTCTTCCTAAAATACAGAGTCACTGTCAAGTGCTCTATCTGAGGTAAAACACTTACATATAAAAAAGTTGGATGCAATGGGGAGTGCCAGATGGAATCTAGGAATCAGAATCAAGGACAATTCAGAAGACTTACCTAAGACTCCTCCAGGTCATTTAGTAATAAAAACAGTGTGACTCACTGCTGGTTATATTTTGTGTTGAATTTGGAATCAAATCAATTTGGATTCTAAACTTTAAGAAGTGCACCTCAGTTTCTTTACCTGCCAAATAGGATAATGCCCCTATCAGTATGTTAGTCTGCTTTTTGTTGCTATAATAAAATACCTGAGAAAATCAAGTTAAAAGGAAGAATCATTTACTTTTGCTCATAGTTTCAGAGGTTCAAGTCTGTGGTGGTTTATTTTTTCTATCACTTTGGGCCTGTGGCAAGGCAGAACATCATGGTGTACAGCCGGTATGAAAACACTTCTTATTTCATGGCAAATCAGTAGCAAAGAAAGAGGGAGGGGACAAGGTCCCAATATACCCTTTAAGATTCACCCATTCACCCATAGTTCTTCCAGTTAGATTCCACGCATAAGATTTCCATCACTTCTCAGTAGATCCACCAGCTGGGGACAAGCTTGCCACTGTTGGAGGTGGGGGGACTGAATGGGGTAATACATTTGTCAGCAACATAGTGCTTATACACATTAAACACTCAAGCTGGACTGTTATTACTGTGATCCTTACTATTCCATAAAGAATTCTCATTTTCATTCTAAAGCATAATAGCCGGAAATTATTCAATTAAATGGACAATTATTAGACTTAATAAACATTAATCTGACCTACTGTTGGGAATATAGGAGTAAATACTATTACAGTAAAAATACAATAAATCTGCTGGACCGGAGGTAGAACAAAAAATGATGGCTCAATGCCGCGGTTGTGAACTATGGCACGTGTACTATAGTGAGATGCTTGTATCATTGAAAGGTCGAAAAGTTTTGCCATCACTGGCTTAAGGGGTGCAGGTTTTCTTTGTGACAGTGTAAACTTGTGGAAGTAGAGAGGGCTGATGGTTATAAAATAGTTGGGATGCACTTAATGCTTCAGACTTATCAAGACAGTGTAAAATGTCAAATGCCACATTGTGTGTCTTGTCACAATTAGAAGCAAAGTAATGGCTCCAGTAGGCTCCAAGTTGTTAGGAAGCTTCTGAGGGAAGAGAGCACGCTTTGGTCACCTTCTAAAGGATCTCCTTTAAGAGTGTGGGCTTCCTAGGAGAAATGGCATAATTTCCAGGTTGTGGCTAAGGAAAGAAGCTTGGATAACCATGCAAGGTTATGAAATGCAGTGAGGGGAAGCCTGCACTGCAGCTGGCCTTCCTGAGGGTCGCAGCTCAGGGTGCTCTGCAGCCCACGAAGAAGCCTGGGGTTGGTGTAGGACATAAGCAACTCTTGGAGGGAAAATGGGAAAGAGTGACTTGGCCAAAGCCCTGGACTTGTGTAATGATGGGCTGATGGTGAGAGCTGTGTTGAAGCAGGAGGCAGCGATGGGCTGCCTGCATATAATTGTATATTTAGGGGCTTGTGGAAAAGACGACATGAGCTTTTCTTACTACCCTTATTGAATATTCCACAAACACGAGCCACATAAACAACATATCTTTTCTCAACCCTTATTATCATTCCTGGAACTGCTTGCAGCCTTTCAGAAACCCATTATTATAATTATAATCAAGAATCTTAGGACAGAGCCATTTGTGCCCAAAATACATTTACACGCGGAATTATTTGTAGGGGAATAAGAACCGGAGATGTTTTACAGCACTGGAATCTATTGGTAGGGACTCCTACGCCACTTAAGTTCTTTTCCTCTGCTTGATTTCTCAATTTAAATTTTTGTTGTCCAATTCCTAACTAAGATTTGCTTTTGTATCTGTATTTTTTTTTACTCTTCTTGTGTCATAATTTTCAGAAGCTTGAACAAAGTACTGTCTGTCTTCGCTCTTTTGGTATTTCCATCAAGGATAGCTGATTGCAAAGGCAAAATAGAACTGATTTCAGAAGTATCCATGGGGTCTCCCACACCCCTATCTTCCTCATAAAAATAACTGCCTACACCCTTGATTCTTTCTTATTAGAACAAAGGCTTTTATTCCTAATTAGAGTTACATAAATGTAGAATTACTTTCATTTGGCTCACATTTACTTAGTTTTTTTCTTTCTTCTGTAGGCAGCTATAGAGGCACCAAACATAGCTCCAGTCCTCAAAGGAACATGGTTTATTATGCAACAAATGGAATAAATATTTGTGACGGGAGGTAGAACGGAAGGAGTACCATAAAAATGAAAAAATGCAAAGGAAAAGGAAAACTATGCCATGGGATAGAAAGGTAGAGTTATGAGACCAGCTTTCTATAAAACAAACAAACGAATGAACAAACAAACAAACAAACCAAAACAAAGAGATGAGATATTTTGTTAGTGTTCTTTTAAAAAGATAGTTAATATTCTGTTGGTCCAAGACTAAGTCTTGGCCCTATTTTCTAACGATGATTAAAAGTGATGTTGATAACCATACAAAATCTCAATTTCTCTATTGCAAGATGGGAATATTCGGGCCAGCTTTTCTCTGACTTCCGGTGGTTCTTGAGCTCTTGATTCTGTGTTGCTTACTTTCTCACTGCACGTGCATTAGATGCACAAGCGACCAATTTCGCTGGAAATGAGACAGTCAAGCAAAGGACGACAGCACAGAGCAGGGGCTCAGCAGCCACTTGTTTTGCTCTAGTCATTCTCTTCTCCCTTTCATGCACAGCAGTGGTTAGGTTTCTCACATGGGGGCTGTATTCAAAGAACAATTCCAAATGATAGTTTTGCTACTTCTCCAGAGACTTAGTGTGTAAAATTTTCTCTGCCATTACAGAGTAAAACTTTAAAGCCAGGCATGGTGGTACAAAGCTGGAATAATTCCAATATTCTGGCACACTGAGGCAGGAGGATCAGAAGTTTGAGTGTTGTCTGGGAAGTTAGTGATTTACCAAGTTCCTGTCAATCAATCAATCAATCAACCAATCAACCAACCAACCAATCAATCAACATATCTAAAAGATGTAACTCAGTGTGAAGGCTGTGAGTCCAATCCCTCATGATGACAAAAGAGCCCTTAGGAACATAGTAAATGTTTATTGTTGACATTACTTATTAATTACTGTTTCATATGTGCCTCATTCTTAGGGGGAACTCACTGAAGTGATTCTCTGGGAGAAGTTTCAGCCCCTTTTGCTGTACCATTTCATTGTTTTCCCCATTGCTATCTCTGGAATTCCTGTTCTCTATCTGTGAACCCACAGTCCCTAGAATCTGTAAATTCAAGTCAAAAAAGCTAGACTTAGTGAGATGGGTACTGAGGTTAGTTTGAGAACTATTGGAATTCACTTTCCTCTGCCTTGTCCTATCCCTACTCTTTTGGTCTTGGTAACATCCATTTACTCACTTGGAAATGGGGATGAAAAGAGTCACCCCCAAGTTTTTTTTTTTTTACCTAAAACGAAGTCATTACTATCATTGATTGATTTCTGCCTTTCTTTGCTTAATGGTCAATTATCAGGCATATACTGGACAGCTGTAGGGCATGGTGGTCAGCTGGACATATACATTCCTATTCTCATGTAGTTGTTCCAGTATGGTAGCAAAAAGACAACAATAATAACTACTTAATAGATGGCTTTTCATGACGGTGAAATCACTGGAGTCTGTAGAAGAGCACATAATAGGCATCTAAGAAACACTGACAGATTTGGAACTTTTTAATCTGCGCAGGTTTTCCTCAGTCTATCTCTCAGGTTTAGTCAAGAATGAAACAACATATTTATCACAGGGGGCCACAGTAGCAGCACATAATAGGCACTCAATAAACACACTGGAATGAGCTGGTGGAGGGGGGCGATGGAGCTGGCGCCTTCCATGGTTAGGAAGATTGGGGTGGAAAGTGCTTTGGGGAAAATATACATGTAAACTGTTCCTGAGTTCTATTAGTCTGTCACCCACGTCTTCCCTCTTGAAACACTTTGCAATCAAAAGATTTTGGAGTGGACTATTTTGAGCCCTCAGCCTTCACCCTGAGCTGCACTAAGAGGAAAAGCTGATTAGCAAAGCTCTGTGGTGTGCACATAAGTCAGGACCACCAATATCCATCCTCTGCGGGATTAGGACATTAATTCCCCCCTGAAACATTACAATCATGTTTTCAATACCCTAGTGTCACTCTTTTAAGGATTCATTACAGCAAAGACCCTGAAATCTGTGGGACTTTTTCACCAATTTAAAACTTTTCTCAAGGCTTAGTTCAAAAATTCTCCTTGTCTAAGATGGTGTCTCTAGCAGTCTCTCCTTCTACAGAAAGTACAAGGGCTGGTGAGATAGCTCAGTGGTCTAAAGTGTCTGCTGAGGCAAGCTTAGACAACTACAGACACTGCAGTTCGATCCCTGGCACCACATGCTGGGACAGCCCTACCTCCAGGGCAGGCTGAGCTGGCCATAACATAAAATAAAAGTACCAGTCACCTCCCCAATGCCCCCAATCTACCTTCTACTTGCACCCCAAGTTGCTCTGATAATTTGCATTCAACTAAATGTTTCTTCTTAGATCTTCCTGATAAATAAAAGAACACTGGATTTGGCATCAAACCACCTGTCCTTACTTCAGCTCATTGAAAGCTCTGGTGCTTCAGAAGAAAATCATGGACAAAATCAGAAGACTGTCGTGAAGATTATAATTACAGATTTCAGTATTCTCAAGCAACTCTTGAGCACTTTGTATGTTTGCCAGTCTTGTTTTCTTTATAAATATAGCTGAACTTTCAAAACTATATTGATAGATCCAGGAGTCCAGGGACTATGTCTTCTGTCACTAGTTTTCTATATAGTCTTGGGAAAGTGTCTCTTTCCTGTGAACTTCAGGTGCCTAATTGGAAATTATAATTTTGAGTCTGAAGGGTAGCTTTGGAACATCAAAGTGGGCTGGGTGGTTGAAAATCCACAATCTCGACATTGCTTCCCCAGAGAATTTCATTTACAAGGACCAGGATGTGGCCCTGGAGCTGTTTATTTTGCAGTCACTGGGGAGAGAGAGAGGCTGCATCTCCAGACACACCTATGCTAGATCAGGCCAAGGATTTTCACTATTTACAGCGTTAATATCAGCTTTTCTGAGATGGATCCTCTGCAAGCTTGCTTCTCAGTACAGCAGTTGGCATTTTTTTTTTAAATTTATGTATTTGGTGTTTCACTATGCAGCTTGATCTCATGGTGCCCCTCCTGTCTTCAGCCTTCCCAGCACTGGTATTACAGGCATACGCCACCTCTTCTGAACTTGGCAGCTGGCTCAGTGTACCCAGAGGCAGGGCCGTTGCAGTAGGCAGTTCTGGGGATGGAACCCCAGTCCTTGTGCTTGCCTAAGCAGCTGCTTAGTTCACTGACCTACCAGGAGTTGGCAATGTTTTTGGCAAGCCAGTTATAGTGCAGCGCTTGATCAAGCAGTCCAAGCCACTAGGCCTAGGACTTCCATGCACAGCAGGCAATGGGCTGCAGTCCTTCCAGCCACTGATGTGAAGCTGGCTTGTGTGTTCTAGTCTGGGACCGCATCAGCCAATAGGTTGTGTTTTAGTACTCATAGTGCATCAAAACCCAAGTTCTGAAATCTGAGGTCTGGGCCTGCAAACAACTATTTGCTGCCATTCACAGCAACTGGAAATGGAAAGATGTCTCCCTGCTGCTGTTCCCACCTCCATGTTTTTTTCTCCCCCAGCAGAGCTGGTGTGTGTGCTATACTATCTTGACTCTGTGTGTATCACAGATATTTCCAATTTTAATTTCTCTGAGTAAGACGTGTGTGAATACACTCAATAGTATAAGTATGACTCTTTGGATTCTTAATCATATTCTTTAGGTCTGGGACTTGTTTCTAACATGAGATCCCTGCAGTTTCTTCCATCATCAGTAGTGGTTAAGTCATTGTGTCAAATTGAGAGGTTCAGAAGCTTAGCTAAGTCACTCATCAGGGGACTGCAGTCCTCACTTCTTAAACATCCTGAGCCTGTGCAGGAGGAGGGCACAGAGATAGTATTGGAGGACAGCATGAATACAATGTAAGAGAGGAAAAGAGGGTGCACCCCTACACTTTCGCTCATGCTTCTGCTGTCTTCTGCCACCTGGAACTGTTGCCCCTGTGCCAGGTCACCCTGCCTCAGAGCCATTGATTATGGATTGAAACCTCCACAATGGCAAGATAAATGAATCTTCCCTTCCTTACTTTTGGGCATCAGATATTTTGTCTCAGCAAGGGGAGAAAAGTAACCAAGACAACCAAAGTCAGAATATGCTTTAGTCATTCACTGAATTTATTGCTCAATACTATGGTAACAAATCACCACAAACATAGTGATTTACAGCAGAAGCTTATTTTCTATGGTTTTGGAGGTGAGAAGTCAAAATAGATCTCATGGGTCAAACCAAGGTGCAGCCAAAGCTGTGTTCTTTCTGCTGGAGTGATGGGAACATATAAATTCCTAGATTTTCCAGCTTCTGGAAGCTGCTGATTTGTTGATTGGTTATTGGCCATTTCCTGCACTGTTAAAGCATTCCTGCTCAGTCTCTGCTTGCATTGTGCCATTTTGGTCTCTACTCTGATCTCTCTGCTTTTTCTTTTTGGAAGGATCACTCTGATTATGCTGGATTTAGGGTATGATAATTCAGAGGCATTAAAAGGAAAGCCATATTAATATGCTGAACTATAAAAGGCTCAAGTCAACAGCTTCTGACATTGCCAGTTTTGCTGATAACCCATTACTATTATGGACTATTGGACTGTATATACAGCTACTTTCTCTTTGTTCAATGAGAAGAAAGATTTATACTAATAGCGTTTAGACAAGTTACCACGTCTGCATCTTGTACTCTGAACAACTACTGTGAAGACAACAATATGCAATGTATTAATTATTCTAAATGTCCTACTAACCTGAGTGAAACTGTCTCATTGTTATTTCTTTCTCATTAAAATTCATTTAAAAAAAAAGAAAAAATAATAATTCAGAGTGATCTCCCTAACTTAAGGCTGGTAGTTTAAGAACATCCAAAGTCATTTTCTTCTTCTTTTTGCCTTGTATGGTGCTATGTTCACAGGTTTCTGTGATCTTTGGGGGGCCATTATTCACTCTGCCACACTAATGAAATATCTAATAAGCAATCACCGTGTGTCAAGTATCTGGGGACACATCAGTCAGTGTAACAGATGTGCCTTTTACCTGGAGACATATTTAAGGGAAGATGGAATACTAAAGAGGTAGGGAAAATAAAGAGCGGGGAAGCTCTTGAAAGGCAGACTGAAGAAAAGCAACGTGGAACATAGTGGGAACCAGAAGGGCCACCCAATGCTGTGTGCCTGCTGGAATGCATTGTGCTGGGTCTGAACTTCCTGGGCCTGAGTTTCATATGGAGCTTCCCTGCTGTCGCACATGAAATCCCATTGTATGCTCTGTTTGTTAGTCTACAGGCAAGACCTCATGTCCATTTGTCCCTATACACAGGCAATACTAGGTCTCCTGCAGATGTATAATAATAAACGTTAGATTCTGTTATAAGTCTCCAGGGAACTAGACCATATCTGGTCTAGTTCTCAACCACGGGGGAACAAATAGGGAAAATTGGTTCATAGTAGTTTGAAAATATTCACATAAATCTAAGGGGTCCCTGTCTTCACATTCGGTGTGACGATCTTTCACTCCTAATTCCCCCATAATCACAGATCTCGGTTGGCCACTGATAAGTTTTAACTTGTTTCCACAATACCCAGGTCTTTTATTGCCTGATATCTCTCTAGCTTTATTACCTGCTTCACAAACCTTCAAATAATGCTCTACAAATGCATCAGTGGCTTACTGCATCCAAAGCCCGCCCCCCGCTCTTTCTTGTCTAGATATCTTTACCTATCATTTTTCCTCTTAGCCTCAACAATCCCAAGCCCCAAATATCCCATTATAATTTGCTTAGTGGATTTCTGTGCATCTTTTAAAACCCCAGTAAAGCATCACAACTATCAGGAAATCTTCCATGACCTTCGAGAGTCAGTTCGACATGCCTTTGAAATGCGTATCTACCCTAAATGTGTCTCTGTTCTCATTCCTGCCATAGATTGATTTATATGCTTGCAGTTTTGACTCTCCTACTTCAGCAAGAACACCTCATTCGTTTCATCATTTATACCATTGCCTCTTACAGGGTCACGATGTCTGATCTCAGTCTCTAGATATTAAGCTACCATTCAGTAGACTATGACATACATGACATCTCTGGACTGCTCTAAGTACAAAATAGACTTCAGTATTTATATGTTGAATGAATGAATGAGTGAATGAATAAATGACTAGAAACACAGTTTATAAGCATCACATGCAGTTCAAGAACAAATATATTTGGCCTGGGAAATGGCTTTGTGTTCAAGGTGCCTGCTGGCAAGCACAAGGGCATGTGGTTGCTCCCTGGTACTGCATGCTGTACAGATCCTGGAATCCCAGGCTCATCATTCTGGCTACCCAAACCAGGTATGGTGGTGCATACCTATAACCCCAGCACTGGGGAGGCTGAGAAAGGAGGATCACTATGAGTCCCCACTGTGTAGTGAAATCTTGTACCAAATAAATAAATAAATAAATAAATAAAGTGAACATGTTTGTAGGAAGGTGGCAGTGACACATATGCTTATCATTGTAACATGTTGATACCTGTGAGTTCACTTCTAAGTCCTGTGTCTTGCTTGAGCTGCTCTGCACCAGTTCCCAGAGGAACGTTCTTTAGAGAGGTGTACCTCCCTCTGTTGACAATTAGTGCAGACAAATAGGTACATAAAGCAGTCACACTGGCTTCTGATTCATTAGAAACTCTAGGGAAAAGTGTGTGTGTGTGTGTGTGTGTGTGTGTGTGTGTGTGTGTGTGTGTTGGGGAACACTAATGGTGCTTGCCATTTGGAGATAACATCAAGAGAGAAAGGAATTTTAATTTTTAGGGTTATTGAGAGGTTATTAAATTACTGCAAGGTAAACATGAGGTAGGATGTCACTGAGATAGGGTCTCTCTTCTGACTCAGAGTGACAGCCAGCGAACATTTCACTTGAGTCTCTCTGAATTGGGATATGCCACTGGCAGCAGCGAACAGTGGAAAATGACTTCTCCTTCTGACTCTGAGAGGCTTCACACAGATTTATTCATTCATTTAGTTATTCATTAAATATTCATTAGCACCTATATAACCAGCATTGCACTAGGTAGGGAAAGAACTCAAAGATGACTAAGATCAAATCCTAGACCTCAAGACATTTGCAATTCAGTCTAGAAATTATCTAGGTAGGTATGCCATTGTCATGTTAGGAAATTTCAAGAGCCAGATAATAACAAATACTGTCTGAGTATAAAATGTGCACCGTGTACTACATTATATGCTTTGGGCGCATTAAGTCCTTTGTCCTCACAATAATTTTTTGAGCTTTCAGTTGAGGAAATGAAAGCACAATGAGGACTGATATCTTGCCCAAGCTCACGGAGCCACTAGGGTGCAGAGGCAGGACTTGTATGTACCTGGGCCATCCATTTCAGTCATGTTTTCCATTGCTGGGACAAAATACCCTACCCCTGCCCACTTAAAGGAGGATGAGTTTGCTTTGGCTTATTTTGGTGATATGGGCAGTTCACCCCATTGTCAGCTACCTGGCACAGTAAAGAGAAAGTTTCTCAATCCATGGCAGCCCGAGAGTAGAGAGAGAGAGGGGAAGAATCAGGAAGGGAATATAACCTCTAAGGCAGGCCTCAGTGACAAGTCTCTTCCCAAGAGCTGCCCCTCTAACAGCACATGGATCTATAAACTAATCCATAGATCAGTTCACTCATGACTATAGTTTCCCCCTTGATTCAACTGCTTCTTAACAGCCCTACGTCCAAACCCATGAGCCTTTGGGAGACATTCTACATCTAAACCATAATATCATCTGTCTCCAGAGTGTATGGTCTTACCCTTATCTGGCTATACAGCCAGAATAAGAATTGCTTTATCCAACATCAGAACAAAATATCTAACATGCATAACATAAAGCCAGAGAGGCTGGTTCTGACTGATAACTTCAGTCCATGTTCAGCTGATTCCCAGGTAGAAATTGCATGGTAAAAGGACATAGCAGAAGAAAGGTGCTAGACCCGTGGCAGGGAAGAAGCAGAGAAAGAGGGTAGGAGCAGGGCTCAAGAACACACCCTTCCAGGTCACACACCTAGCCATTCACCTCCAAGCACAGCATCCTCAGCTACTGCGCTCATCAGATGAATTCATTGAGGAGCACCGTGCCTTTATATAAGGCCTAATCAGCTTTTGTATACGTGAGGATTTTGAGGTATGTTTTAGATCTAAACCATCATAGTGGTGTAAGCAAGTTATGGGGGGAAGAGTTCATCTTGCCTCAAGGTTCTTAAAACTGGAAACTCTTCATCCAGGTTTTGAAAATAGGCCAGGGGTCACTAGGTGGAGAGGGAGCATAGGGAACCGAGAGTATAACCATAGTCACTGAGTCAGGCTTGTGCAGGATATGCCTGCCAAGTAGATGATGATATTTTTATTGTGGTGACAATAGAAAGCAGAGCAGTCTCAAGCTCCTGGCACACATGATTGTATTTAAGGTGGACATTGCCAGTCACAGACAACAGCCTTTCTGAAGCATTATGCTAGCAAAAAAGAAATAGTGCTCCTTCGCCATGACTGAGTGGTGATGCAGGAATGGAGTGACAGTCAGAGCCTGCAAGACTCCTTGTTCTTCTCAGTCTTGGGTGTTTGTCATTGGAGAGAGATGGAGAAAAGAGGAAGCAGTGAAGGTTGGCCATGCAGGTGCTAAGAAACGTGTTAGGAACTGGCAGCTTTGTAATGTAGGAGATGAGCATTCAAAAAACATGTGTGGCTAGTGAAGAGAGGATTGTGTGGGCTGCTGAATTAGTGGTAGTGAGTGTGGTTGTTGCTTTACTATTTTATCTCACTCCACCATGATTTCCGGCAGGGAGTAAAGCCAGTGGTCAAGGAATCCTAGGGGGTGATAGTGAGAGGAGTTGTGAGGATCCTCACTGAAAAGATTCAAATTTAACCAAAGAACCTGAAATTTCTTAATTGTAGATGATCTTGTTTGGGGAAGATTTGAGATCAGTAGAACAATATCCTAGACTGGTAGATAGAAAAGAAAAGAAGTTGAAAAGAAAGAGTGGAGAAGAGATGGTAACTTCCTAACAGTGAGTCAAGATTTTTGATTAAGGATCTGAGGGTATTTGTGAGAGTTTGCTTCTTGATTTATGAGGCTGAGGCTGTCTTCTGCAAACTCATAGCTCCTTCATCCTGCCAAGTGACCTTTTCCTCTTCAGTCAGAGATTTTCCATCAAAAAAGAAGACACTGGCTAAAGTCAGATAGAATATGTTCTGGTTGGGACTGTGTCTTATGTGCATTGTGTGGCCTTAGAAACATCTATTTCTTCTGTGAGCCTCAGATTTTGCACCCATGGAGCGAGGAGGTTATTTTAAACCATGGACGCATAGCTGTGGCATGTGTGCTTGCATTCCACCTACCATGACTAGGACAGACGTTGTTAATAACTGCAGACTTCATTACCTAGTGAGGCATAATCTGACTGCAAAATTCTTCTTCAACTCAGTGCCTCAAGATGCCAACGAGAGTTGATATATGTGTGATTCTGATTCCACTGCCATTCCTGGAAATATAACCTCGAAAAAATCTATATCGCTTTTGATGTTCTTGAGTTCCAGGAAAAACGGTTATGCATGGGACTAGATGAAGAAAATTCTAGAAAGAAATATTGACGTCAGATATTTTAGGAAAGTTTTGAGCACCAGTAGAGCATCAATAGCTTTGGTATTACAGCTAGGGCTACTATTCAATGTGATCAAAGCCACATAACAAATGACAGTCCAGTGGCTTCATTTTAATCGGCCGGGGCATAAGAGGCCATGTTCTTATTACAAGGAGATCTATAAGGAATCACATCCATTAATAGTTCCCATTAAATTCAGGACATGTGGGGAAAATTGTAGTTTGATTTAGTTTAGCAACACGAAGATATTGGCAGGATAATCACATAAAAGCGACACCTTTTATGGCCGGGCTATTTGATTTTATGTCAGCGGGTTTCAATTTCTCACATTTTTATGATAGTATATAGGTTCCCCCATCTCATGTATGCATCAGCCAGAGTAAAGGTTAAGTAGATTGTTTTAACATTCAAGATTCAAATCTAATCATAAGGATTTATAAAAATATTCCTCATTATAGGACATACCCCTTCACCTGTGGTGTAATCTGTGGCTTTTCCCACCCTGTCTTCATGATGAGAGACAGCACAGTGAGGCAGCTGGGGTTAGAAGCAGAGAAGACAGGCTATGCTCTTAGAATTCCTGCCAGGTGTGGTGACTGTCGTTAATGTATTTTTCTCTCTGTACAGTGTCTTATCTATAAAACCAAGGCTGTAGGACTTACCAATGGGGCTCTTACTTGAACTGAGTGGGACAGTATGTATATATATATATATATATATATATATATATATATATATATATTGCATAATAAGTGCTGGAGTACAGAATACATTCTTGAAAAATTTACATCCCCATGGTCTGTGGGATGGGTGAGGGAGCACCAATGGAAGTCCATCATGTCAAATTAAATTTCCTATTAAAGATAATAACAATAATGAAAGGTCATTATTTCTTCCTCAGAACATAGTCCTAAAGACCGGTGACTTCCCGCCAGGTATCAGGAGATAAGAGCTGAACTAGGTCACCTGACCTGTAGGGAAGCAGCTGACAGGGAGACCCTCAGTGGAGTTATTACATGGACATTGTTTTGAGCTGAAAGAAGGGAGGCCCGTATAGTTAGTCACTTTCAATATCCCTCGGAGTCCTTGGGTACATTGAGCCCTTAATTCACCTTCTATTTATGCCTCTTCCCTTCCTTGGTAAGTTTTTGAGGAGTCTTCAAAAGAACAACTTACATTATGCAGGCCAAATGTAATTGGCAGCCCCCTCCCTGCTGTTGAAAATCTTTCACTTCAGAGGCCTTGTTCTATCAGGGGCTGAATCTCCAGTGATTATTTGGCGGGCTTCTTGAAGAGAATTCTAGCTGTCGCTTTAAATCCATCTCTCTGACTTTCACTTTGGCCCTATTTAAATATTCCACACAATTTCAAGACTTAATAGTGATGAATACGATTAAGATTAGGGTTTAATAAGAGCGTTAAGAAAAGATTTTCCATTCCAGATGGAGGTGGGCTGCTGTGAAAATTGAATTGGCACCAGACCTTCCAGGCTGACCTGGTCTGTCACCTCCCATGGCATGTTAACCCTCTTGGGCCAGCGACCTAGGAAGAGTCTGAATTAGATCCACTGGCATAAAGAAGTCTTTCTGACCTTACCTGGTTGGGACAGGTCACATGCTCACCTCTCCCAAGTCACCCTGAAGCCGTGCTGCAGTGAATTTTCTCCCACATCAAGGACTTTTGTTTGTGATATATAAAATAACTGAGAGTGGTAAACCTGGAAGAAAAATAATTAGAATTCAGATACTTTGCTCCTTTTTGGCTTGCAGCTGATTCTGGAGATGGCTGTGTATCTGTGCCTGCCTATTTAAAGAAGGGAAATAAATGAGGTAAGTGTTCAAGAGATGAGAATATAGACCAGAAAAGAAGAACCCCAGCAAACCATTAGGCTCAGTGTTGGGAATGTGGAGAGAGGTGAGCCAACTTTTCCTCAAAGGGGCCAGAGAATACACAGTGCAGGCTGAGAGGGCCACAGCATCCTATGACAGCTACTCAAATTTTCTCCTGGAAATTTAAGCTGGAGAGTAGCCATAGAATAGACCTAATGACAGCATTGCTGCATTTCAATAAAACTGTAGCTGCGGACTTTGAAATTTAAATTTCGTATGCCACAAAATATTATTCTTTTGATTATTTTTCTGACCATTGAAAAATGTAAAAACTGCTCTTAGCTGGATGGCTTTGGGCCCATATTGGTGGTAGTTTGCTGATTCCTGATCATATCGTTTTAATGGAGGAAAACTCCATCCTGTGGCAGTGTGGCAAATTCCATGTCCTGGAATCTGATTGATCGAGTTAAAAACCATTGCTTCTCCCTATGGTTTGGGGACTGAAGGGAGCCAAGACGCATTGCTTCCCTTTGATTTTCCCATCTTTAGCCTGTCCCACATCTAACAGAAAAACATGTATTTTGGTCACTCTATGTCTCCCAACCATTCTGTCTAAATTAAACCATCTCTTCTTTCCTGATCCTCTGTTGTTTCTCTCCACATTCCCAACACTCAGGCTAATGGTTTGTTGGGCTTCTTTTCTCCAAAATCTGTGGTGAACTCCCTCCCCACATACACACATATTGTGAATGAACATTCAGCCCTCATTCCGACTTTCAGGGCCTCCCATGCTTGGAATCTGCTGTGTCTACACAACTGGTCATTACATAGCACAGGGGAACAAATCTTCCATTGCTGTGGGTCAGTCTTCATGGCTTAGTACTACTCAGACTATTGTCTCTCCTTACCTTGTCATATGCAGACTGTTCAGTCTAAAACATATCCCCTCCTCTTGCCCCCCCTCGAGTCTTGCCTTGTCATGGAGAGCCCCTGACCATTTGTCTGCCTTGATCTCCCTGCCATACTGCTGCCTTCTGCACTGGTGCCAGTCAGATAATCATAACATTCGTCCTCATTCATCCATTGGTGACTGGGTGTCTTTGTGTGAGCATTGTGCCAGGGGACAAGTCTCAAGACAAAATCAGACCTAGGTCCCTGCTTTGCAGGGCCCTGGAGCCAGTCCAGCTAAATGGCTGAAGCCCAGGATGAAGAATAGCAAGCCTGCTCCCAGAGAGCCAGTGGTCCTGCTTAGGCTAACTGGTGCATGAAGAAAGGAAGATCGCATACAAAGTATCAATACACACCTAGTAAATTAGGTGTTAATTCTATGTTTGACTATGTGGTTCATCCTTGATCTTGGAAAAAATATATGCATGTTAAACTTATGAATTATGAGACGTGCCATGGTCCTGCACATGATTTCTTCTTCAGTGTCATCTCTTACTCCTTCCACTTCTCTTCATCTAAGCAAGCCAGGACATCTAATTCCACCCATTCAGTGTGGTGTCCTACAAATGTAGGTCTTTTCATGGGCCTTGCCTGTGCTTTGCCCACTTTTGCTAACTTATCTTTTAAATTTCTGCCCCCCTTTAGGATGCCAGTTTAAAAGTCTACTTGGTGAAGTCCTCTCTGCCTCTGTGCTTTATTGTCTCCTGTAGGTGTCTTTTGGGTATTTCCTTCCTTATAGAGACATTAAAGTCACCTAGAGGGCTGAGGCCATCTCAGATTGCTCATTCCTACATCCTAAAAGTCTAGCTCAGAGCCGGGAACATCTGCGGTCAAGACTAAATAAATACATGTTTAAAAAATGGAATGAATTTGGATTTGGGAATAATAAACTAGAGGGTTTTTATTTTCTCTTGTAGCATTCCTTCTGGGTGGTGTATGAAAGTATTTTAACTATGAGAACTATTAGTGTGTGCAATGTGGGTAACACTGAAGAAGAGTAAATAGGGGGCTGGCAGGAGAGAGGAGATATAAAGTGGGTGGCTAACCAGGGGTGAACAGATGTGCATATCAATACTGGGAGAGATAGGAAGGCTGACAGAGGGCACTGGGATCTAGAGCTGTACCCCAGTATTCATGTATGGGAAGAAAGATGTGACAGGGAAATGTCTGCTCTGTCCCCAGCTACACATATCACTGTGCCTTGGCCTGGAGTCACCATGTCCAAGGGCTGAAGGCTGGCAGAGCACATGATATGCAGCATCAATGTATCTGTAAAGTTTTCATTGGTTCAATGTAGGCTGCCATAAAAATTCCAATGGATTCCTTCATCTCAAGAATCCAAATTATTACTCATTTCAAAGATAGCAATGGGCTCATTAGGCAGAGGTCAGAAAGGACATTTTTCCCCCTATGGAGCCAATTTAGCAGATGAACTTCTCTACAGTGAGAGCAAGGTTAGATTCTGGCAAGAAACTTTGTCACTAGTTATTTCCTGCTGTGGCATCTGATATAGAGTTTGGAAAGGGAGTATCTTTTTAGATGCCCTTGTAACTGCCATCTACTTGGGTCTTCTCTGCATTGTATGGAGACTTCAGGTGAACTGCTGCAAAAGCCCTTTGAGTTCTTAAGTCTTCACTTGCACTGTAACTCCTATTTTCTCCTTTCTTCTTTTTCAGCCCAGGACTCCAATGCTGCTCTTTTTATAGATGAAAAAACCAAAGCTCAGAGATGTGAAATGATTTGCCCAGGATCATTCTGTTCATGGGGGTGAGACTTGACTGGAATTTATGTCTGACTCCTGAGCTGCACCTTGCTCTCTCCGCACAGAGTTGAGGCTCAGTGCAGGCAGATGATCTTCTCGACAGGTCTTCTGGCAGACTCCTAAGCACAGAGATGTTATTTACCAAGTTCCACATAGGAGTGGAAGTAGAGAGCTTGCTGCAGGACATGACATATCTGCTGCTACAGTTGAGCTGAGGGAGAGATGAAATACTCGTAAGGATGAAATGCTTCAGGCAGAGTCAAGGATCAAATATTAGAATGTGTGGAGCATTGGGCCACAGGATATCTAGGCTCTACCTGTAGGCTGGGTTGGAGAGTTTGAACAGATCCCAGACCTTGTCTGAGCTCCAGTTATCCACTTGGTCTTCAGAACATGATAGGCAAGGACCCTTCCTCTCTGTCTTCTAAGACATCAGCATAGTGGAAGAGCAGTGTTGGACCTGAAGCCTTCCCTACCTTCTTCCATCCCTCACAAAAGCTCTCCTGCACCCTTGTACCAGTGAGTTTATTTATTTATTTATTGAGGCCAGCCTAATCTACACAGAAAGACCTTGTCTCCATAAATAACTTTTAAAATTACTTTTAATAAGAAATTACCATGTGAAAGTTTCAAAACATGTTAGTAGTACGTTCACAATAATTGATACAATGCGTGTTGTTATCCTCATTGTAGTTACAAGGAGGGAACAGGATGTAGACATGATAAATTTTCTAATGGTTATTGGTACAGTAGATTTCTTCTCTTTGATCTAAGAGAAGGTAGTTGTACACATAGTCAAATGTTTCATAATTGCAGTGTGTTACTGGCAAAACTGGCAACGTTGGAAGTTGTTGATTTGAGCCTTTTACAGCTCAGCATACTATACTATCCTTACATTTAATGCATCATGTTTAAACTTTTCTGCTGGGTGGTTAAGGGCAAGTCAAAGCAAGACCTGCATAACAAAGCATGTAGTTTTTGTATCTCCCAAGGTCAGTCAAATCCCCTCAGGACTTACTTTGGAACCATGTACAGTGCTTTGTAGAACTGTTGTCAGTGTCAGCCATCTGGATGTGTGCTGCTTCTAATATAATTTCAGTTACTGTTATACTCTCTCTCAAATA
>PVKN010008873.1:0-24499 GCA_004027915.1 Capromys pilorides | reverse complement strand
GATTGGGCATACTGGCGTGCACCTATAATCCCAGGGCTTGACAGGCTGAAAGCAGGAGAATCACTATGAGTCTGATCTGTGCAGTGAGAACCTGTAGATCCTGTACCAAATACAAAAAAATTGAAAATACATAAATGGAAAAAATTTTTAAAAAAGAAATAATCTCTCAGATAACTACAAATATGTCCACAATGAAAACTATGCTTAGTGACTCCAGAATAGATACAGATTAAAAAAAAGTTTAACAAAATGATAAAAGCCATTAATGTACACCATAAGGAAAAAGTGGAATCCATAAAATAGATTCAAGCAAATATCCACTTACTGAACTAAAGCACAAAGTGCTATATGAGATATCTTCAAACTGCTTAAAAATGTTTCCCCATCCCTAAAACATTACATGTTGAGGCTCCAAACTTTTTACAGATAACTACAGCATGTAATTATAAACTGGGTGGTTGAACCAAAAGATTTAAGCAAGGAACCACAAACATGGTGCTTAGTGTGGTACTCTGCTCAATTCTGTGCTGAACAGAGCTCATCAGAGGTCAAGCTTATAAGTCTCTCTCCAGAGCTGCTGCTTCTCTTCGTGCTTTGTCAGGGCCCAGGGCCCCAAGCCCTCTACCTTGCCCCACAACCATGAATTTAAATCACCTCTATCATTCTTGTCTCACCATTCTCTTTCAGGGCCTGTCACCAGTCCCTTACTCCAAGCTGCCATCCTCCCAGTATGTGGTCCCCATTTCCAGTCTCCTGCTGCTGTACCTCCACAATGATTTCCCAAAAGCTCAAAGGAAACTGTCCAAGACATAAACATAACCATAATATTCTATTACATAAAGCCTGCCAAGGACACCATTGTCCTTAAGATACACAAAGCCTGCCCTGGCCTCCACCTTCTTTAGCTTCTGGCCTCCTGCCCACATTTCTCTAATCTTATCTCTGACCTCTCCTCTGTGGACTTTCAGACCAAACTGTCCTCAATTTAAAAAAAAAAAAAAATTCCTAGAACATCCTCACCTGCCTCAAGGTCTTCACCCAGTGTTCCTTGTTTCTACAATGCTCTCCTGTCCCCAAACCACCATACCTGTCCCTTACTTAGTACCAGTGCAGCTTAGCATAGTGGCTATGAGAACATGTTCAGGACACCAACTTCTGTAAGTTCTGGATGTTCTGCCACTTATAAATTATGTGATTTGGGGCAAACTGCTTGACTTGTCTATATTTTAGCTTTCTGTCAGTAAAATGGAGACAACAGTTGGAATAACTTTAATGGATTATGCACAAATTAAATGAACTAACATAGGTATTTAGAAAAGCACCTACTCTATACTTAGATTTTTTTTTTATTTTTTAATCTTTTTTTTAAAAAAATTTTTATTTATTTATTTTACTTGTTTGCTTGCTTTGTTTCTTTCTTTATTTATTTATTTTGTGGCTGGATCAGCCTTCCCTGGTGGTGGGGCTGGCCCAGCATGTGGTGCTGGGAATCGAACCGCAGTCCCTGCAGTTGCCTGAGCCTTCCTAAGTAGGCGCTTTAGACCACTGAACCATCTCGCCGGCCCCTATACTTAGATTTTTAATAAACATTCTTACTGTCATGATGAACATAATCACCTATTACTTTTCTTCCACACCTTGGATTAAATGTTACTTCTTAAAAACAACAACAAAACCCTAAATTCCTCAACTAAACTGTTGCTGGCTCCTATTACACTTTTCATAGCTGCTTATGCAATGTCTGCATCTCTGGGGATGGGCTTTCTGCTCATCAATATCCCCAGGTCCCACACTGGGTGTGACACACAACCAGCACACATGGATTCCCTTGTGCTGAAGAAATTACCACTTCTGCTGTTCGGTAACCACAAATTATCCAAATGGCCATCTAAAGTACAAATTTTGGGCTGACAAGATAGCTGAGCAGACTAAGCACTTGCTTAGGCAAGCACAAGGACTGGGGTTCAATATGCAGCACCACATGCGCATTGGCCCCACCCCTGGGCACGCTGAGCCAGCCACCAAGACCTGGAGTGCAAGCACACACCTGTAATCCCAGCTCTGGGACGGCTGAAAACAGAAGGATCACTACATTTTGGTTTGGTTTTTCTGACACAGAGTCACACTATTTGGTTTAGCCTGGCCTTGACCTCATTATGAGGTCCAGGCTGGCCTTGAACTTGCAGCGACCCTCCTGCCTCAACTTCCAAGTGTGGGATTATAGGTGGATAGCACTAACTCCAGCTTAATCTGACTTTTTTTTTTTCCCTTCTTCTTTACATTACCCATAGAACCATCATCACTCCTTTCACATGACGGGTAAAGATAGGCATTGGAAAACACAGATAAGCAACAAAATACGTTCTACAACAAAAAAATAAGATGGCCTACACAACAGTAGAGGAGCTTATTTATTGCATCAGCTCTGTTTATTCAACAGGCTGGAGTTTCAGCTATCATTAAAGTAATCAGGGCATTCTTTCTTCTAGAAGCTACTTTGGTTGTGAGCAATTAATGTTATTCATTAGAGGAAGAACAACTGGAGAATGTGTTTGCAACATAGAAGTGTTAATAGAATTTTAAAACATTATTTAAATTTCAAGAAGATAGTACTGGACACCCTTTGCTGGCTAACTTGAGAACTGTCTATCAAAAAATACAATATTCCCAGAGCAATTCAGTGTCATCAACATAACCAGTAGTCTTTACTGAGACCACGGGGAAGAGACAAACTTAGCTTGTCCCAGAACACAATGAATAAAACCTCCATTCTTAATGTCTGAGTGTGGTGTTTCAGAATATGGCATAATGGTGTCCTCAATGGTCACAGAGGTACTGTTACCTCTTCACAAATTCATGGTCTTTTTTACAGAGGGCTGTTTTTCCTTCTGATAGCTGCAAAGATATGTGAGGAAGTCCAATCCTGCTGGGATCCTCGTTGCTACAGGGTATCTGAAATGGCTAGGGCCAGAAATGCTTCAGATCCCAGAGTTTTACAGATTTTCAAATATTTGCATAAACTTCACAGGCTGAGCATGCCTAAATCAAACATGAACTATGAACTGCTCCAAAGTCTGAACTTTCTGAGGACCACACTCTGTACACTCCAAGAGCTTGGGATTTTTGGAGCATTCAGGATGAGGATATTTAACAGGTGCCACCAATTAGCTCCACTTTGCCTCTGATTTGTCACAGGCAACTCTTCCACTGCCAGAGCCTGCAGTGTCTCACTCCTATCACCACTCTTACTCTGTGCCACACAGGATGCCACCATTCTGCCCTTCACAACTGCCTGGCCATTCCCTAACTGGATACATAACCAAAAGTAAGTAAGGCATTACTTCTTCCGGTACATGTCTCCCTAACTGTTCAACTAAGAAGGCTGCTAACATTCCTTCTGGTATGTTATTCCGTTGTTTTTTTCTTGCCTCCTGACAACTTCTGCATTTCCTCAGGTTTCTCACACAATGGCCAAATGAACTTCTGCAGTTCCAATTCTTTTATTTGTTTCTTTCCATGAAACAAACTCTGCCCTCAACACTCTATATGTTTAACTTTCTTGCAGTTATGACCCTGTACCTGATCAATCTACATCCTTACATGAGAAATTTTCCAGGGAATTTGGTTCCATGTCTCCAATAATTTCAAACGTCTACCTGAGGGCCAACCAAATAGCATAGGGGATTAAAGCGCCTGCAAGCAGACTCAGGGGCCAGGGACTTGACTCCTGGGCCTCCCCTGCAGGCTCACCCCCAGGGCGCACTCTGGGGTGCACTGAGACAGTAATTGAGACTGGGCATGGTGGAGTGTACCTGTAATCCCAGCTCTTGGGAGGCTATAGATAAGCAGATCACTAGGAGTCTGATCTAATAGTGAGACCCTGAACACCCTGTAGAACCTTCCCTAAAATTAAAAAAAAAAAAGTCTACCTGTACATAGTGGCACACACCTGTGAGCCTTGCACTGAGGGCAGGAGGACTGCAATTTCAAACCCAGCTTAAACAAGTTAGTAATTTAATTAAGACCTTGTCTCAAAATAAAAATTTGCCACAAAATTGAAAAAACACTTAGGAGGCTGCAGATGTACTTTCAGTATAAAGACCTTGAGTTTAATACCCAGTGCAGGAAAAAAGAAAAGAAAAATGTTCTGGAAGCCTTCAGTTTATTTTTTCAGGCTTAAAAAATTTAATCTTTCACCAATTTATCTCGGCCTTCTCAATTACCAAGGTTTTACTAACACTTAAATTGAGAAAATCCTTACTAAAACAGAATTTATTCCCAGCAATTTCAGAAAGGTGTGACAATTAATAATGAACATAACTGCCAACATTCTATTCATATTTAAACATTTATCAAATGTAGCTGAATTCAGTTCTCTGTTAAGCTTTCTGACACCACATAAGGTTGCCTTGTTACCAGCACCACTCTTGAACATGTGTTCCTCTCACTGCACTTCATGTTCTCAAAGACATTATCTGATCCCTACCACAGCTGCGCAACCGCTCTCTGTCTAACTGGCCTTGGATTAATTTCAGTCTAGCTTTACAGCTGTGTGGCACCCGTGGTTTGAAGGCAGAACAGGTGTGCAAATTATTCTTCACAATAAAAAAAAAAAAACCCAGTTCCAACTGAAAGACCCCAGTCACAAGA
Organism: Capromys pilorides; assembly: GCA_004027915.1. Classification (NCBI taxonomy): domain Eukaryota; kingdom Metazoa; phylum Chordata; class Mammalia; order Rodentia; family Capromyidae; genus Capromys; species Capromys pilorides. The sequence continues at coordinate 19,849 of PVKN010008873.1, read as the reverse complement.
TTATATATATAAATATATATATTACTATATACATATTACTACATATATTACATATATATGTTCGTTTTGGGGGGTTTTTTTTGAGACAAGGCCTTATTTCTGAGTTCAGGGTGGCCTTGAACTCACTTAGTTTTCTTTTCTTTTTTTCACTGACTCAAGCAACTCAATTTGTCATCCCTGGTGACCACCCAGGTGAATAACAAGGTGGTGATACATAATTAGCAAAAATAAGAAAGTCCAGAACAAGTTAGATGTGGAAAAGCTGAACTTCATACATGCGAAGAGTTAGGTCTTTGATGACTATCCAGAAGCAAATACTAAGTCACTCACAGCTCAGGAAGTCTGGAAATGAGGGTATGGATATAGATATAAGAATCACTCCTATAGATAAAAGTGAGAGTAGACATAACAATCACTAGATCAGCCAGCAGGGCTGGCGAAGTAGCTTAGCAGACTAGGCTTGTGCTTAGGCAAGGGCAGGGACTGGGGTTCCATCCCTGCACCACAGGCTGGTGCCATGCCAGCCCCACCCCTGGGCACCCTAGGCTGGCCACTCAGTCCGGGCATGTTGGTGCACGCCTATATCCCAGGGTTGGGGAGGCTGAAAACAGGAGGATCACTACAAGCCTGAGCTGCTAGTAAGACCCTATGCCAAATACATATAAAATAAAATAAAAGTTTAGTGGTCTAGTTCCAGAGCTGATACTAGGAGAAATTCTTCCTGAGGTTTATAGTCTATATTTTGTTTTCAGACTAAATCATTTCCATTTGAGGTAGAGGTCATGAGATCAAACTTCCTGCTTTGCAACGACTTAGTAATTTAAAAGAATGTAGAAAGAGAAGACAATTGCCAAAAACACATTATTCCTTCATCTCGGAAATACTGGAATAATAGATATTTGTATTCATTCATATATATCTCAAAACTATGTAGAGACACTTCGCTAGGTATGTGAGACACTAAACTAAACAAAAAAGACAACAATCCTCGCCTTCATAATGCTTACACCAAACCTGTGTAAACAGGGCACATCCTAAAAGAGCAGAGTAGGCAGGATGGTGGATGGAGTGCTGACAAGGACAAGCAGAGCAGGAGGACAAAAGGGGCTGGAGCGAAGGTGGGAGGGGAGGATTGTCACTTCAAAAGTGGGAGAGCAGGTTCCATTCAGGAAGGTGTTAAGTGAGCAAAGACCTAAATGAGGGAAGAGGAGCTGGCCAGGGCTACAGCACCTGAGGAGAGGGCATGCTCTGAAGAGGGAAAACCGGAGGCAGCAAGGAGGCTAGAACAGGAGTAAGAGGAAAAGAGAGTGGAGCCGAAATCAGAGGCAAGTGGTTCAAAGCCTCCTTTCACAGGACTGATGAACCCGGGTTTGAATCCACATAGGGAGAGAAGCTACCTGAGATCTGGGCGGAGCATTGCCTATCTCACCCAAGTTTTCCTGCTGCTCTGTAGGATTCAGTTTTAGGGAGCCAGGGCAGAAACAGAGCCAGAAGGCTGTTATTAAAACAAGGGTTCTTGGTGGCTTAGAAATGGCTGCATTCTGGGTATTTTGAAGTTAAGACTCAAGGGAATTGTCTCCGTGGGGAAGAAGGTTCAAAGATGACTCAAAGGGTTTTCTCAAATGTAATTAAAAAGTTGTGCATTACCAAATTTTTCTAAGTCCATTCTATCTTAGACTAAGGTGAGCAGCACATAAAAAAACCACTAAGTTTTCGTCAAACAAGGAATTCTTCTGCAATAGCACTAATCACTGTTTACAACTTCAGATTTGCAACAGAAGTTGGCTGAGTGAAGTATAACCAACTGCTTGGTTTCAATAATCTCTTCTCATCAAATAAGAGTACTCTGGGGGGCCGGCGAGATAGTTCAGTGGTCTGAAGCGCCTGCTTGGGAAAGCTCAGGCAACTGCAGGGACTGCGGTTCGATCCCCGGCACCACATGCTGCGCCAGCCCCACCACCAGGGCAGGCTGAGCCAGCCACAAAATAAATAAACAAACAAACAAACAAACACAACAAGGAAACAAATAAAATAAAAATTAAAAAAAAAAATAAGAGTACTCTGTACAAATTAAAGTCCGTCGATATAACTTGGTATCTACAAAAACACACGAAGGACAATATGAGAATGTCATTTACACCTCACTTCATCATCACAACACTGGAGTCATCCCGCTTAAAAGCTGAAGGAAGTTAAGCTCACAGGTTTGATCTTTGCCTGCACCCGCTGACTCCAAAGCCAGCCCAAAACCCACAGAGAAGCTACACAGCTTCCTCATGCAATACCTTTGCAGGGCAGTGATTGTTCAAATTCCTAACTTGTCTAGCCTTTCCTCCCTTCTTCTTTTAACTAGGTTAAATAGAAATAACTGCTTCTGGGGATGAAGTAAAAACCAGTCTCCCTGAAATCCCCAGTGACAGATAGGGCAAATGTTTTGTTTTACTAGAGCAAAATCAACGAATTTTAAACAAAGCACTCCTTCTGATACAGAGTTGTGGCAGACTGCTCAGCTATCACACTGTGGTATTCTAAAGTTACCATAACCCAGTTTCAAGCCTCGATCACCAGCCCTATCGCTCACTCTCTGCTAAGGGAACTTCCGGTAGCACTATGATGAGATTACACCAGAGAAATGGTATCCGCAAGATGCCCAAGAAGCGTGGAAAAGTGGCATCTCTTAGTCTAAGGTTTAATTAGCATTTTTATTGGAAAGCAATTTTAAAGCCAAGCCTGGAGGTACACATCTGCAATCTCATCTACTTGGGAAGCTGAGTGGATCTTTAGTTTGAGGTCAGCCTGGACAACTTGGTCAGAACCTGTTGCAAGATACAAGTAGGAAGGTAGCACACACAGCTCAGAAGTAGAGCACTCACCTAGAGTGCACATGGCCCTAGGTTCGATCCCCAATGCCACCAGAAACAAGAAGCATTTTTAACTGTGACTGTCTGCACCACGTATAACAGTCTAGCCCTGTGTGGTCATGTTTTCTCAAGAGGGCTAGCAACAGCTTCAAGGAGGCCTAAGGCACCAGAAAGTCTGTCGTAAACTCAGTCCTGTGCTTTAGTGTAAAATCTCAATTACTTTCCACCATTCTAAGGATGCAGATCCAAGGGGCCCCAGGGAACATCCTCCACCTACTCTGTCCAGGCCTGATTTCCTCAAGGCCACGCCCTGTCCAGCCTGCTCCCTCTGCCAAGGGCTTTCTGGAGCCATCTTGCTCTTTCCTGGAGGTCTCAGCTCAGCACCATTTTCCCAGCAGTCCTCACAGAACAGGTGCACGTGCCCGCACCATTTGCTCATCTCACTGCTGCTTGCCAGCTCCTTGGTTGTAGCTCTTGAAAGAAGCATAGCCAACATCCAATGACACCATCTGCACAGGGGACTTGACAAATGACCTGTGTTACACCACACTCTCCTCCAACCCAAGGAAGGCATTGCCTCCCCTGCCTCCTCAGCCTTAATCTCACTCTTTCCCACAAGACATGCAGACAAACTGCTGTATTTTAAATTTTTGCTGAAGATGACACAGAGAAGTGAAATGACGGCTCCAGTATCTGAAATCATTTCAACTTATCCTCCTCTACAAATAGCATTTGATGGCAGCAGGACTGATCTACTCAAGTGCATTTATCCATGTATTCTGAACTTAAAATCATCATCTAAATCTCCCAACAGCTCTTTGTGAAATATATGAAAAAAACTACCCTCGGTTCAGCAATCAAAACAAGCAAGCAAAAAAATCAGTTTGAAACTCAACACACAGCTGCAATATTTTCCAAAGTTTTTAGAGAATCGTTACCTTCCTTTGTCTTACTCAACTTTATTCTGACACTTCGCTCAAAAGAGCAGAGCTACTACTGCTAATAATACTATTGGTAAAAAGATGTCACTAAGCATTTCCATGCCAGGCTCCATACTACCTGATTTACATAGAATATGTTCTCCTTTACCCTAAACAATAACCCTACAGGACTTGCTAGTAAATAGAGAAGCTAGAATTCAAGTCTATGTGTGGGTGTTCAAGGTCTCAGGATGACCTTTCAACAGGAGAGTTGATGCTGCACATAACAGAAAAAGAAAAAACAAGGCAAGAACAATAGCACTGGAAGTGTCTGAGTGAGAAGAGGTTCCTACTCTAGAGTATAGTGCTGTTGGAAACTCCTCTCTTTTGGTGCAAAGATCCAGGCTTGCTTTTAGGTCTGGGATCCAGCTGGTCTCCCCGTTTTGTAGCCTCTGGCATTACTAGTATTTTCAAGCTCACTTGAAAACTCCAATCTGGAGAACTTCACCTGTTTGGTGGACTCCCTTTTGGATGCTGACCTGCAGAATGAACAAGTAGTCAAAAACTTCCAGGACTAAGTTGGTTTCTCTGCCCACCTTCAACTAGTTTTCAGGAAAAACACAGGAGCCAGATGAATTCCACCAGGGCCTATAGCTGCAACATCTTAAGAGTTTGCTGATATACATGTGTAGAGGGCAAAACAGAGGCAAAGGTCCTTAAAGAAATGTAACCTTACTCCTTGGAAGGGCATTTATTCAAAAAAAAAGATTCCACACAGCAACATGAACATATCTTGAAAACATTATGCTAAGCATGTTCAAGTAAAGTTATATAAAATGACCAGAATGGGTAAATCTATACCAAAGGTAAATTAGTGGCTGAACAGGGCCGGAGGGGGTAGAGATCAGGCAGTGACAGTGACAGGCATATGACTTCTTTTAAACAATGAAAATTACTGAAATTAGATATAAAGACATCAGCAAAACTTTATAAACATAATAAAAACACTGAACTGAAAACTCCGTGGGCAAACTGTACAGTACTGTGGTTAAGATAAACTTCAAGGGCCGGGGATATAGCTCAGTGGCATAAATGCCTGCCCAACAAGAACAGGGTCCTGAGTTTGATTCCTGATACCAAAAATAAGTTAATTAATTAATTATATCTCAATATAGCTGTTAAAAATTTAACTCACTTGGAGCTGGGGAGATAGCTCAGTAGAATAAGCACCTGCCTGGAAAGTGCAAGATACTGAGTTCAATCCCCAGTTCCGCAAAAAAAAAAAAAAAAAACCTAACTCATTACTTAGTGGATCCTTTATTCTCTGTACCTGGAACGATACCAAAATTTTAAAAAGTACTAAAGTTAAAAACTAAAATGGGGGGGGCGGGGCTGGGGAGATAGCTCTGTGACACAAGTGCCTGCCTGTCAAGCGCAAGGTTGTGAGTTTGAACCCGAGTCCCTCAAAAGAAAAAAAAAAACCTAAAATGGGGCTGGCGAGATGGTTCAGTGGTCTAAAGCACCTGCTTGGAAAAGCTCGGGCAACTGCAGGGACTGCGGTTCCATCCCCGGCACCACATGCTGCGCCAGCCTGAGGCAGCCATAAAATAAATAAATAAAGAAGCAAACAAATAAATAAATAAAACTAAAAATACATGTTCAAAGTATTATCTTGTCTTTAAAGTTATCAAACACCCTAGCCGGGCACAGCAGCACACATCTGTAATCCCAGCTCTCAGGAAGCAGAAGCAGGATCGCCACAAGTTCAGGGCAAGCCTGGGCTACACAGTAAAGTGAAGGCCAGCCCAAACTACGTAGTGAGACACTGTCCCAAAAAATAAAACTAGATTAAATATTTAAAGTTACAAATATCATGACTTTGGAAGTAGGAATACTTTGCCTCTGTATCTGTCCTCTCTACTTCAAGGGCATTTGAGGATGATCTCCTTCATTTTAGATGAACTCCAGTGATGGGAATACAAGGAAGGGCAACATTTATCTACGCTCACACCGTGTTCCATAGACTACGCTCTGCACAGCTCTCCAGCAGTAAACTATCCATCCCTTTACTCAGTACACCCTGACCCCATTTACTGTCAATCCACACAGATCTTCAAACAACTGCAGCTCCCCTTTTTCCTGGTATCTTTGTTCTAGGATATTTCACAGTCCTATAAAAGTGATAGTAACAGACAGACAATGGGCTGGCAAGATAGCTCAGTGGTCAAAAGCACCTGCTTAGGCAACCACAGGGACCACAGTTCCATCTGCCCCAGCACCACATGCTGTGCCAGCCCCACTCCCAGGGCAGGCTGAGCCAGCCATAACATAAAGTTTAAAAAAAAAAAAGAAAAGAAAAAGAAAGGAAGGAAGGAAGGAAGGAAGGAAGGAAGGAAGGAAGAAAGAAAGAAAGAAAGAAAGAAAGAAAGAAAGAAAAGACATAACTCTTTAAACCAGCTAAACTCCCCTAACAGGGGATGAGTGGAACCAAGGTGATTCAATGGATTAAGAATGTTACTTATGAGATCAAAAGAGAGAGGACTGAGGAGATAAAGAGACAACGTAGAATAGAGGCACATAATGAGTGCGTGCCTTTAAAAATCTAACTAGCTTAAGGAATCAGTAGCCTAGAATATTTTTACTCATTGCAAAGCATATCTGAATTTCACGGGTTTTTTTCCAAGTTTTGTCCTCCCTTCAGCTTTAGAAGCGCTTACACCTTAACAATGTGTCAGTTACTGTGTGGAAAGTATTTTAAAAATGAAGATACACAATCCCTGGCCCTCAGACACTAAAGTTGGAGGAAAAAATTAAACAGACTGGCCTGAGATTTAAGAGTGATGATAGGGCTGGGCATGTGGCTCAGGCGTGGAGCACTTGCCTCACACGCATATGGCATTAGTCTTGTTCTCCAACAGTGCCAAAAACAAACCAATAAAAATGTTATCAATGACAACGTACATTACTATGGAAAACTTTAAAAATATTTATTATGGAAAGGAAGACGTTAAGTGAAAGTCAGAAGAAAGTAGGGAAAACTGCCCTCCCACTGTCTGCCACTAGCATTTGTTCAAAGAAAGTTGCATGCAAATAAACAGAATTGAGATTAAGACAGCAGTTTTGTAAGGGAGAACACCTATTAGTACCACTTACAAATAAAAACTCTAAAATCACAACTCTGGCTGAACAAATAATCTATTTTTAATCACAACTGAACCCTAATTATTCAACTGTCACCTCTGCTAGTTTTGGTTTTTAAATTATTTTCAGCTCAGTCCCCCCTCCATACTAAAAACTTTAAAATTCGCTCACCTCTATCTTCTTGCTTTTGGATGATTCCCTAAATTTGGTAAGACTAAAGAATCATTTTCTTTTGAGATCTAGGCCACAGGAAAGCAATGCAATAAATAATAATTTGGTTACTTCTTCTGCTTAAGCATTTAAAATTTAAGAAAGATTTGCCAATAATCCAGGGTAAATTGAACTTGACAGTATTTCACTTCAATAATGACATTCTGATCCCCTCTGCTGTACCAATGTTCTAGTTCATATTTCATTTCATTTCATTAACACTTCCCTAGTTTACCAATTATCCTTTCCTTGGGGTTCAATCTTTTCCAAACAAGAGCCAGTTGGGAAAGGAGTTATCACACTCATTGCCTTTCATTTGGGAGTCATACGGAGATGAGTTATTGGGCACTATGGTCAGTTTTAAATAGGAAAAAAAAAAAATTATTAACACTAGTCTTTGTTTTCAAATTGCTAATTTTTATTTGGATAATAGATTCTTTGTTACTGTCTGATGTATCTGTTGCCAAATTCTTCAACCAAAATTTTCCACTCTGCCAAAGGAACCTGGTTGAGTCACTCTATGCATCAGAATCTTGATTAAAATCAAACTAAGCAACTATCTTTCAGAGATGATCAAAGCATAACAAGTGATTGTGAAAAGTATTATTCCAGTACTGGCTTCAAATCACAAAGATCTCACAAAGCCATTCTGCTTGAAATATCTTCTGTTTACACTACTGTCTCAAAAGGTTAGCTTATTATATCTTTCCTACTAAGTTGTTTAAATGCTTTTGAATAAATAAACTGAGCAACAGGAAGTAACGTTATTCAGGTAGATCTTACCCAAATTTACTCTGTAATCAACCACTGACAACAAAATTCGATAAAATGCTTGGGAACTCAACATTCAATTATAAACCATGAAAACGAATAGTCACATCAGAGAGCCACAAATACATCATAAGTAGTCACCTTGCTTTCAAAGCCAAAGCGGGAAAAATAAGAAAATAAACTTTAAGAGGGGGTGGAGGGGGTGGGGCAGGGCAAAAAAGTAATTTTCCCAATTTTTCTAATCTGACCTTTGTCCACGTTTAAAAAGCCTCCAGCTGGATGGAACAAGATCTATATAGTCATTTAACTCACTTTGTGGGGTTAGTTTTTCTTACAAAAGCCCTTTTGCAAAAAAACATTTCTAAATGTATCGTGAAGTTATCCTTCCATGGAAGCTTTTGCTAGTCACTGGACTCCAGAATTGTTTAGCAAAGATTTTTCTTAAGGCGACTTCGTAAATTACGCCAAACAGGTCAAGTAACTGGAAGAGGCAAGGTTCCACCAACTGTTAAAATTCTGGATCGCCACACTCTTCTCCCAGTCCTCACCCCTAACAAATCAAGATTAACACGCAGCGTTCTCGCTGTTTCAAAAGCGCTCAAGAAGAGGCGGATGGAAGCCATAAGATCCCGGAATGGCTTCGACACACCCGCCCCAGTGTGGCGATCAGGCACGCGTCCCCCCGCGCCCACCAAGCTGCGCTGCGCCGAGGCTCCCAAAGTCGGGGCGGCGATGCCTTTGGACATCCTGGGACGCCACGCGGTCTCGGCAGCCGGAGCCCGACGCCTCGGGGAGGAGAGGGCGCAGGGGAGGGATGTCGCCGGGCCCGGACCCGCGCAGGTGGGCCTGGCCGGGTCGGGCCGGGCCGACCCGAGCCGCGGCAGGAAGCGAGGCAGCACTGCATCGGACTCACCTGCCCATTCACCGAGCCCCGGGCCGACCCCCGCCTCGTTACCCACACCCCAGAGTCGGAAGGCCGTGAAGAGCAAGTAGGAGATGCGCAGGGCCAGATAAGTCACGGTGCCCGCGCCCACCCAGTACAGGAAGCAGGCAGCTGGAAGAGCGCTCTCCATGGCTTCTGACCAGGCCTCACTACCTCCGTGAATGAAAAAAATAAAAAAAAGGAATAAATGAATGAAGCCAGCAGACGCCGACCGTGACGGCAAGGACGACTCTCACAGACGCGGTTCCTGGAGTACTTTGCACCTAAACCCCACCCACGTGCCACATACGCGTCGCCAGTGGTGATTTACCTTTCAATCTACGCATACCGCACATCCATTGGCTAACGCTAGCTTCATCGCCCCGCCCACTGCCCCCTCCCCGTCCTTCTCACACTGCTTCCGCTCTAAAGCCGGCGACCGTGCAGCTGCCAATCAAACTTCACTCGCGTCCAATCCGACGCTCTGTCTCTGAGTTCCGCTCCTAGGCAGCAAATCTCACGCCACCAGAGCGCCCCAGTCTCTCATTGGCTTCGGCGTTTCGGCGACCGAGGAAAGCTCCGCTCTAACTGGCCAGTCAGACCCAGTCAGTCTCAGGTTTAAAGAAGCAATGGGATCGGAGGAAACGCTAATGAATGAGACGTTAGCAGTAAGAGTGAAGCCGTGTGTGTATTTTTACCACTGTGCCCTGTCATCGTTCCCATAAACTTTCCCCGACAATCACAGTCCTCTGTGTCTGTTCCTTCTCCCACCGCTGCCTGGCTTTCTAAATGTCTGGTCTAGGCTGGGGGTGGAGCCCACTGGTAGCCCCAAAGCTGAATGAAGAAAGAAGACAAAGAGCTAAGTACCTGGTCTCCCGCCTGCCTTTAGCAAATAGTAGCACGTGCCTCGGAATGACTGGAGTTCAAGGCTTGATAGAATCGAGTAGCTAATTCACAGTGGCATGATATAGATGAGTGACAACCAGAGGAACGTACAGCCATTAGCTCTGCTGCCTTTGCTTCTCCCCCCACCCCACCCTGTGTTTGTGAGGGAAGAGAGTAGAATTTCAGGTATGCAGGTATGCATGGGAAATGGCTCCGACAAGTTCCAGAGAAAAGGACTACAAAGCAAGTTTAAATAATGTGCAAGGCAATGAAGGCCTTCTCATATATTCTCGCTTCCTCCGAGAGCTTCTGTTCTCTTTCCTGGCATGGATTTGGACTCACAGAAGGTACCTAAAATTTATTCAGGAACTGCTAATTCAAGACTTCAGAGCTTTTTAGTCAAGCGATTTAACTTATCTTGAAGCTAAATTTACAGTTTCTATTTTCTTTGAGCCTCATCCCTTTCTACCATCCCCCCACTTTTTCTCCTGTCTCTCTCATCAAGGGGAGACTGTTAGACCCATAAGGCTGTCAGTTGTCCAGCAGAATTCAGCCATGAGTATGCAGCTGAGACCACATTTTAACAGATTTTGACACTTTAGGCTGGGGCTGCCTCCTCCAGCCAAATCCCACCACTTCTTTCCCTCAGCTTTTCCCTCAGTAGGCTCGGATCCCAGCTCTCTACTTCTTTACAGTTCTCTTACATGGTTTTAAATACCAGCTGTTATCCCACTACAGCTGCTGTCGTCCAAATGTGTTCATCCAGGCTCTCCTTCTGCTTGGAAGTCCATGAGCCTACTCAACAGCTCCACTCAGGTGTGAAATAAACATCTCCAGCACCTCAGCCTGGCATATTCAAAAAACAGAGCTCCCTCTATTTCTCTCTTCTTCTATTTCTTTATTGTTTTTCTTTCTCCTCTTTTCTTCGCCGTCATTTACCCCCTTTCTAAGACTCAAAACCTAGAGATCAAGTTTGATTCTTTTCTATTGCGTTTTCTTATCCAATTCTTTACATTTGCTCAGTTCACCTTCTAAATATACCTTGACTGACTACCCCTGCTGATCTCTACTGCCGCCAACTAACCCAAATCACAAGCGTTTCTACCTGAACTATAGCATCATCCTCCTGGCTAGACTTTCTGAAGATGCCACGGCAGCCAGATATTGCTGATGCAGGAATATTTTTAACTAAATAAGGTTATGTGCCATGGAAATGGATTTTCCGTTGCTGCCAGAATTCACTTTGAATATATTTACTAAAAAGAATATAAAAAACTGAAAGTATATCATTGTAATCACCAGTCTTTTTCTACAAAAAGCAGGGACCACCATGTAATTTACATGAATAATCTTTATTAAACTGGGTGCAGTGGAACTAGTCTGTAATCCTAGCACTTGGGCAGCTGGCTGAGGCAGTAGGATCACCATGAGTTCAGGTCCAGCCTGCACTGCATGGTGAGTTCAAGGCTAGTCTGAACTACCTATTAAGATCCCTGGCTCAGAAAAGAAAGAAGAAAAAATTCCTTATTAAAAATGTACATATTTAGGGGTTAGGGGAGTATTTCATTGGAAAAACATGTGCTCAGCATGCACAAGGCCCTGGATGCAATCTCCAGAACCACAAAACAATCATTTGTTTGTGACACCTCAGCCTTCTTTTTAAGATACTGTTTTATTTACTAAAAGCAATGCGTTCCACAGAATTAAATAGTGTATCCCACACAAAACCTTTGGAGTTCTGGTTGGAATTAAACAATACTCCTGCTGAGCTACATCCCGTGCCTTCCATCTGCTTCCATCATTTGTTTTGGTAGCTCATCAGGCCCCCAGCAGCCAGCATCGTGGAGCAGATCGAAAGTAAAGAAGCCTTTCAGAAAGCCCTGGCTGCTGCAGGAGATAAAACTGTAGTCGCTGATTTCTCAGCCACATGGTTTGGGCCTTGTGAAATGATCAAGCCTTTCTTTCATTCCCTGTCTGAAGAATATTCCAACGTGGTGTTCCTTGAACTCGATGTGGATGACCATCTGGATGTTTTGCTGCAGATTGTGAGGTCAAGTGCGTGCCAACCTTCCGGTTTTTTAAAAAGCGCGAGAAGGTGAGTGAGTTTTCTGGCCCAAGTAAGGAGAAGCTTGCAGCCACCATCCATGAGGTAGTCTAAACTGTTTTCTGAAGGACGGAACAATCAGCTGTTTGAAACTTACTTTTTTTTAATTTACAAGAAAATAAGTATGGAAACTATATACCCAGCTGCCATCTGATTATAAATGACAATAAAATATTAATTCTACCCTTTTTTAAAAAAATAAGCAATACTCCTTTCTCTGAATACATTCTATGAACCACTGAAAATTTAAATGCATGCAAGACCTTGTAGCAATGACTCAGTCCTATTTGGCAGTTTTTGTACTAAAGTTTAACATGGAGACAAGAGTTAGACAAACATGAAGTCATTTAGAGCTCTCCAAAGAGGAAGCCATGGTATCAAGTTGTGAGCTTTGGTGTCAGGTAATCTGGAACCAGAGCCTTGATTCCAGCTCTCATTAGTTCTGTGATCTGTAATTTATGTATTGACACAGGGTCTCGCTACACAGCTTGGACTCAGTGATCCCACTGTTTCAGCCTCCCCAGCACTGGGACTATAGGCCTATACTACCATACCTGGTTACAATGGCTGGCTCAGCTCTCCCAGGGCAGGCTGGCACCACCTGCAGTACTGGGGAACAAACCAGGATCCTTGTGCTTGCCAGGTAGGCACCTAGGCCACTGAGCTATCTCCCCAGAGCTATCTCCCCAGCCCTAATTCTGTGATCTTGAACAGATTTCTTTCTTTCTTTTCTTTTTTTTTTTTTTTTGCGGGACCAGGGTTCGAACTCACAACCTTGCACTTGCCAGGAAGGCACTTGTGCCACGGAGCTATCTCCCCAGCCCCACTAATTCTGTGATCTTATACAGACATAACTGTTAAACATTTAAAATTTATGTGTGAAATAGGGGACCAGGGTTTGAACTCATGACTTTGCACTTGCCAGGCAGGCACTTGTGCCACAGACCTATCTCCCAGGCCCTTAACTAACTTTCCCATGGACAGACAAGAGATTGAGTCACACGATGGGAACTTCAACTAACAAAATATGGCTGTGAAATGATATCTTCAGAGCTAACTCATAGAAGGTAGCATAAAAAATGACTGAAAGAAAACAGAAGAATCTCTAGAAATATGCAGTAGTTATACAAATATCATACTCAGACACAACCACACTGCATTTCAGTATCATTTATTTAAAATACTTAGAGTTCAAAGTAATCTTTAACATGAAAAAAGTGAAACAACATTGCATCATATTAGTATACAAATATTCCCATTTAATTGAAAATTTCTTTTCAGTATTTCAGCAAATTGTGTTTCAGATCAGATTGTCATCATGAAATTGAGAGCAGTTCAATATAATAAAAGAAAAGTTTGTAATTAGAAAATTTCAAAGAAGCAAAAAATTTTAAGAATACCATCTTGGTTATTCCTTATGTACAAGAGCTGAATTCTGTATAATAAAACTTGCAAATTTTAAACAGTTCTGACGTCTTCGGTCTCATCTTTAACTAAACACAGTTCCAAATATTCGGCTTTAACTTGACTTTAAATTCAGGTGTCCAATCCTGGGTTAAAAAAAAAAAGAAAGTGTTATGGTATAAACTAATTTGGATGAAACAGAATCTTTCGCTGTGAAAATTAGGAATCTTCAGCAAAAAATTAGCATTTGATTTGTTTATGACATGGTACCATAAGAAAGAATGCTGACATTTATTATGATTTAATATTATATCATCAATATTACAATTCAGTATTATAATATTTAATATTACAAAGTGATTTCTACACATTCTTCCCGTTCAAACATCAAAGTAACAACCCCGTTTCCCAACAATGAGCCAGTTCTTCAAGTTGTTAGGACCTCAATAGTGTAATAAGCCTTGTTCTATTTATTTTTTATTTTTTTAATGTATTTAGTACAGAGTCTATGGGTCTCACTATGTAGATTGTACTCATAGTGATCCTCCTGGTTTCAACCTCCCAAGCACTGAGATTACAGGTACGCACTACCAAGCCTAGTCTGTGAGCCTCGTTCTAGAAACCATTTTGCACTGAAAACTTCAGGGCTTGGGCTGGGGAAATAGCTCAGTAGAATAAGCACCTGCCTGGTAAGCACAGGGTCCTGAGTTCAAACCCCAGTATGCCCCCCCACCAGAAAAAAAGAAAAGAAAAAGAAAACTCCAGGGCTCTTTCCATGTCATCACCTACTTACTAACAAAACTTAGGCCCACATGCCATGGAACCTTCTGCAAACCTATTTCTCAAACAAAACTGAACTCAGGGGGCCGGCAAGATGGTTCAGTGGTCAAAGCGCCTGCTTAGGAGGGCTCAGGCAACTGCGGGGACTGCATTTCGATCCCCGGCACCACATGCTGCGCCAGCGCCACCACCAGGGCAGGCTGAGCCAGCCACAAAATGAATAAATAAAGAAACAAACAAACACAACAAGCAAACAAACAAACAAATAAATAAATAAATAAACTGAACTCAGTTATCTTGCAACAAGCAATGAAAAATATTATTAATGTTTTCTTTATATTTTGTTTCACAGGCTCCTGGAAGTCCATAAAATGAAAAAGTCTGCTACCTCATTTCTTATGCCCATTACTTGTGGCTAGCAATTTGTCTTTGTTGTTGTTTTCTCTCATTTCTTTTTCTACGTGGGCATGCAACTATATGTATATGCAACAAACATTTTATAATCCACAACTTTTTCTTCACTCAGTAACATACCATCAAGAACAAACCATGAGGACTGAGGGTGTAGCCCAGTGGTAGAGAATGTGCCTTTTGTGCTTAAGGCTTTCCATTCAATCTCTAGTACTATACCTGTGAAGCATTTACATAAACAAAGAAAACTGTCAAAATCCTGACTTATTAAGTGATACATCTTTCACATAATCTGACCTATAAATCTTGAAACAATAACTAGCTTTCTTTATTGCATCAGCAGATCTAACAGTCATTTCAACACTTTTAGTATGATTTCATCTTAAGCACACACACACACACATACAAATTGCGCTACCCTTAAGAGACCAGTTGAACACTAGGTGAAAGAGGAAATAAAACCATGATATTGTGTCAACTGCCACACTAAAAGAGAAAACAAACTGAAAACTTTTATCATTTAAGCAAATTTAAAGTAAAGCATATATTGGGCTAGGGAGATAGCTCAGCAGACTAAGCACCTGCCTGGCAAGTTGAAGGACTGAATTCAGTCCTCCGTACCACATGCTGTGCCGGCCCCTGAAGCAGATATGGTGGCACATGCCTATAATGCCAGTGGTGGGGGGGATCACTGTGAGCCAGAACTGCATAGAAAGATCCTGTATCAAATAAATAAATAAATAAATAAATAAATAAATAGGAGGGGGTGGCTGGTGCACGAGTTGGGGCAAGTGAGTGGGGCACCTGCTGGGAACAGGACTTCTAAAAGGCAAATATGTCTGGAAGACTGTGGTGCAAGGCCATTTTTGCTGGCTATAAGCAGGGTCTCTGGAATCAGAGGGAACATACACCTCTTTTCTCAAAATTGAAGGTGTTTATGCCCGGGATGAAGCTGAATTCTGCTTGGGCAAGAGATGTGCTTATGTGTACAAAGCGAAAACACCATAGTGACTCCACGTGGCAAACCAAATAAAACCAGAGTGATCTGGGGAAAAGTAACGTGGGGCCATGGAAACTGCGGCATGGTTCGGGCCAAGTTCCGAAGCAACCTTCCTGCTAAGGCCATCGGACATTGAATCAGTGTGATGCTGTACCCCTCAAGAATTTAAACTAATGGAAAATAAGAGTGCATTTGTGCTCTTGTAAAAAATAAACAAATAAATAGGAGAATTTGAGAAGTTTTTCTTCAACTGAATGCTTATATTCATCAAGGCAGAATTTGCTGTCCTCCCCCACTCCCAATACTGGAGATAGAACCCAAGGTCTTTGCACAGAACTGCATTCCTAGTCCTTTTAAGATTATTACTTTTAAGATAGGGTCTTGATAAACCATTAATCATCCAGGCTTGGCTTTAGCCTGCCATCTTCCTGCCTCAAGCTCCCCAAGTGTTGGCTTACAGGTGTACACTACCACATCTGTCTAGAATTCACTATCTTGACCCATATCTTTTCCAAAAATTCTAGCTACTTTAGTTTCTATTACTTTTGCCTAGTTCTTTCCTTATTACCTTTGCATATTTAATAATTATATGAAATATCTTAGTTATCATAAATGAGTAATGAAATGAAAACTGTAAATTTGTCACCCAGTTCATCAACCTACCCCATAAACTTTTATGATAAATATACATGCAATTTATATATGCTTGTATATATATGCTTGTATTTTTTTTAAGTTCTATTTTAAAACATAATACGGCTGTAGGTGCTAGGGGACACAACCCAGATCCCCTTCCTGGGACCAAAACATTCATTATCCCCTTTGCCAACAATCTAGTTGCTGGGTCCCTTCATGGGCCTTGCCTTTGGCTAGGAGGAACTGCTTTGTACTATCCCCCTCACCCCCTCACCCTTTCACCCCCATAACCTGTTCTTAGGGAGTAGTCAATGCAGGAGAAGAAAATCCTAGATTACTTCTTCCAGTTAGGGATAGCTCCAAAATCCTTCCCAGCTTCAGAGCCCCTCGTGGGATTGCCTGAGGCCTCCATTATGAATGCAATTCATTTCTGCTTCATCCTGCTTCCCTCACCATCTTGTAAGTGCTGTTGCTGGCGTACTCCACACTAAGCCCACAGCAGGCAATTCTCAATCTCAGCCTGTTTCCTGGAAAATCAAACTATTATAGGTTGTGATATGTCACCCCAAGACGATAGGCTGAAATCCTAACCACTAACGTGTGACATATGGCCATATTTGTAAATACGGTATTTGCAGATGTAACTAAGATGAGGTCATATTGGCTCAGGGCGGGACTTCAATCTAATGTCTGTGTCCTTACAAGGCGACTGCGACTGAGAAGGGCCCAGAGAGACAGAGAGGGAGTCATGTGACTATGAAGGCTATACCATTAGAGCTACAAGGCCAGAAATGCTAAGGTTTCCTGCTAAACACCAGAAGCTATGAAGAACCAACAAGGATTCTTCTCTAGAAGATTCAGGGAGAGTATGGCCCAACCAACTTGGACTTCCAGACTCCAGAACTGTAAGAAGATATATTTTTATTCATTAAAGCTACTCAGCGTGTAACAATTTGTGATAAAACTCCTAAGAAACTCCTCTGTAGAGCTACAACATACTTGGGTAGTCTTCAGGCCTATGCTTTTTTTTTTTTTTTTTTTGCAGAACTGGGGTTCAAATTCACAATGCTGCACTTGCCAGGCAGGCACTTGTGCCACGGAGCTATCTCCCCAGCCCCTCAGGCCTATGCTTTTTTTTTTTTAATTGATAACGATGGTTCTAGGAATTAGTCATCTTCATTGGAGCTGTTGCTATGGGTTGGATATGGCATGTCTCACAAAGGTTCCTATGCTATAGGACTTAGTCCTCAAGATAGTAAATGATATTGAGTGGGAACTTTGAGGTAGGGCCCAATGTGATACAATCAGGGTACTGCCCTCAGAAGGGGGTCATGCTGGTGTCAAAGAAGAGGGTTAAGTCTCAAGAGACTGGATTGGTTACCATCCAGCAAATCATAACACAGCAAGTTCACTTTTCATGGCTTACTCTCATTTTCTCTCACCACGTGATTTCACACGTGCTTCTACTATACAGATGCCATCTGCCACGTCATGACTGCACGTGTTGGTCTACCTTCCAGAACTGTGGGCTAGAGCAAACATCTTTTCCTTATAAAGCACTCTCAGGTATTTTGTGATAGTGACATAAATGGATTCAGACAACTATGGCTCTCAATTTTTTTTTCAATGTCAGTATCTCATCAGACATAATAACAATAACATAGAAATGGAGAATTTATCCTTTCTAAAATAATTAGCTCTTTTGTGGGACAGACTAATTTTTCCTTTATTTCAAAATTGTCTTTTGTGTGTATTTAGTAGGGGTCAATAGGGTCTCACTACACAGATCAGACTTGGAGTGATCCTCCTGTTTTCAGCCTCCCAAGTGCTGGGATCACAGGCCTATGCCACCACATCCAATCTCAATTACTGTCTCATCATGCCCCTGGGGGGGGGGGGCAGGGTTGGTACAGCTTGCCAGGGATCAAACTCTGTTCCCTGTGCCTGTCTAAGCACTTTTCCACGGAGTTTTTATTCTGAGTTATGATTCAGGGTCCCAGGGTGGGATCATTATGTATCCAGGTCCCTCTTTATCACTGGGAGACAAAGAACAGAGAGACAGGTAGAGCCAGTTCAGAGCTTGCCAGGAAATGTGCCTTCAGCTTGGTGGTCTTCCCAGGCTGCGACCCAGGATATGGGGCAGAGGGACTTGTACACTTGCCAGTATCACTTGCAGAAAGACCTATCACCTCCTTTTTCAGTCATTGCCTTCTGGCAGTGGCTATAGTCCAGGTAGTTCTGCCAGCAGTTCCTGATCTGGTTCTGATTGGGGAAGTGACTGTCAAAAGGGGCTGTTTTGTAGTTCTTGATTTTTGTCTTGATGTCTTCTGCTGTAGTGCTGACCTCCTAAATGTACCCCAATGCAGCAAGCAGCTCAATGTGACCCTTAGTTCCGATGCCACTGCCAGACAGGAAGCCGGGTATTAATATTTCTCAGCAGGTTTGTAGTTTCAGTGTACAGGTCTTGAACATGACTTCTTAAATGCACCCTCTGTATTTCATATTTACTGATGCCATTTAAGTGGTTTTAGTTCTTAATTTCAACTTAGAATTGTTGCTAGGATATAAGCACTTTTAAGGAACTTGATAATGTCCTCTATAAAGGTCATATGAACTTACATATCCAACAAATTGAGGGTGCCTTTTGATTACACTTTTTATAATGATTTAAAATATTTTTTCACAGTCAAAATGGATCAAAGATTTAAATGCTAAAACAGAAACAATAAATTGTCTGGAGGAGAAAATAGGTAGAAATCTTAAAAGACATAGCGGAAGGTAGAGTTGATGAGCAAAAACCAAACTGCATGGGAAATACTTAACAATCAACAATTGAGATCTCATCTTTTTGAAAAGTTTCTGCATGTCAAGAAATCAACAGAGTAAAAAGAAAACCCACAATTTGGGAAAAAAATTATTGCCAAGTCCTCAGATAAAGGACTTTTATCTAGAACATATAATGAATTAAAAAATATCAGGCCTTAGGGGCTGGGAAGATAGCTCCGAGGCACAAGTGCCTGCCTAGCAAGTGCAAGGTCGTGAGTTTGAACCCCAGTCCCACAAAAAAAAAAAAAAAAAAATCAGGCCTCTAAAATTCAAAGACCCAACCTAAAAATTGGCATCTAAAATGAATACACGCTTCACAAAGAGACACAAACAGCCAATAAACATATGAAAAGCTGGAGAGGCTGTGGGGAAAAAGGAACCCTATTCAGTGTATGTGGGAGTGCAGAGCAGTACAACCACCATGGAAATCACTGTGGAGATTCCTTAATAAGGTAGGATTGGAGGTTCCATTCCAGCCAGCTATTCCCCTCCTAGGTATTTTTACAAAAGAACTGAAAACACCATAGCCTAGTGATATATGTGCACCCATGTTTATAGCACCACAATTTCTCATAGCTATATCTTAGAAACAACCCAAATACCCATCAGCTGAGGGATGTGATATTTTGCACAATGGAGCATTACTCACCTATAAAAAAGATAAATTCAAGGTTTTTATAGGTAAATGGATATAACCAGAAACTGTATTGTAAGTGAAATAAATCAGACCTGCATGTGTACATGTCATATTGTCTCATTAGTGTGAAAACCTGAAAGAGTAAATAAAATCTGAAAGATACAATATATACTTTGAAAGGAAATCTGTAATGTGAAAGACTGGGATGAGGAAAAGGACAAAGAAATAAGAGAAAAAGATACATTCATGTATATGTGTAGGATAGTTTGGATAACTGTACTGCTGATTTCTGCTGGTCTATTGAAAAAAGTAGTTAATGCCTAAATTTTCATTTTCTTTTT
>PVKN010008872.1:0-24513 GCA_004027915.1 Capromys pilorides | reverse complement strand
AGAGAGAGAGAGACAGAGAGAGAGAGAGAGAGAGAGAGAGAGAGAGAGAGAGAAGAAAGAAAGAATTGACCTGAGTATCAGCGGAAGAGATTAGAAGATGCAGAAACAACTACAAATGCACTGAGTCACCTTATCTGTGACAAAAAAGCCAAACATGTTTAGCAGAAGAAAGATACTCTCTTTAATAAATGGTGCTGGAAAAACTAGATCTCTATATGCTCAAGACTAAAGCTAGATCCATGTCTATTACCATGTACTAAATTAAGTGAAAATGTATTAAAGCTCTAAATAGTAAAACAGAAACAGTGAATCTATTGGAAGAGAAAGTAGTAGAAATATTGAAGATACAGTGGCAGGTAGAGAGATCATGCCAAATTGCATGGGAAATATTTCAAAGAATCAACAATCTTATCTTACTAAAAAGCTTTTGAACATCAAAACAAATCACGTACAGAGGGCTGATGAGATGGTTCAGCAGTCTAAAGCACCCGCTTAGGAAAGCTTAGGCAACTGCAGAGACCGCGATTCAATCCCCAGCACCACATGCTGCACTAGCCCCACCCTCAGGGCAGGTCATTAAAAAAAAAAATCACCAACAGAGTGAAAAGACAATCCACAGAGTAGGAAAAGAAATTTATCCTCAAAGAACTTATAGCTAGAATATGTAAAGAATTGAAAATAATCAGACCCACTAAATTCCAAGGCTCAATCCAAAATTGGGTGTCTGAGAATACATACTTTTCAGATGAAGAAATACAAATGTAAAATAAATATAGATATATTTTACAAATGTAAAATAAATATTGGTGATCTTCAGGGCCAAGTCTAGACTTTGTTCTGTTTTCATGTTTTTCCTCAAGTTGATCTCATCTAAATTTGATACTCTGAATACAATATGTGCTATAATTTCTAGTATTTGTATTTCTACCCTAGACTTCTGTGAATTATTAATCTGAACTATTCAAGCTATTCTCTTGATCTTTTTAGATGGGGAAATACAGTGGTCTTAAGCTTAACTGTAGCTATATAAGTACTGAGTTCCAATCCTTACCCCCTGGTAATCCCCTTCAATCTTCTATACCTCAGCAATTGTACTAGCATACTCTATGTCCTTAATATAAAAATCCAGTAACCTTTCCAGATGCTCTGATTGCTTCTTTTCAGGCTCTTGTGGGTCTCTTTTCTTCTTTCTTTGCAGCATGGGAGTCAAACTAAGGGTCTTGTGCATATTAGATCAGCACTGTCCCAGTGAGATACCTTCCCAGCCTCAGGGTTATTTTTCTCAGCTCATGTGGTTTTAAGCCATAGAGTTTCATCTCAGCACCTGTGCTTTTCTCGTCTGAGTGTTCCTGTGTCATCACCAGACCTCCTCCTATATATCCACCATCATCATGGCTTTATGAATTCCACCTCTAACCATATATATTAGGACTGGGGATAGGAACTCTGGGCCTTTCTAATGCTAGGCAAGCACTCTACCTCTGAACCGAATCCCCTCAGTCCTTACATTTAATACTTAGTCAACATCCTTATTTTTAGTGTGTCACAGAGAACTCTTGAATTATCCCATCCATAATGGACACTGCTATTTTCTAAGTAGCTGGTGCTTTCTTGTTCCTTCATTTTGGGTACAGTGCTAGTGTCCTTCACAGAGCAATATGCTAGAAAGCTGGATGTCATTCTTTGTTGGTCTTCTTTGTATTCATATTGTGCCTTTGGAAGGTTTTATCTCTTTAATTCCTGAAACAACTCACAAATTCATCAACTTGGCTTTTGTTAGATCACCTTGGAACAGGTCTTTCTAATTGCTCATCTGGATGGTTGCTGTACCATGCTCATTTTCATTTTTATGCTTTCCTACTCATTTTTACAAGAAACCAGAGTGATTCCCAAGCAAGTAAATAAAATCAGGGCATTTTTCCCTTTCCAGCCATTTCTTTTATATTATTCTTAAGAAATCCTGTCAATGATTATAATCTCCTGCTGCAATTTATGCTCCATCTAAGCCAGGTCATATCTGCTCTTCTTTGCTTTTTGTTCACCTTGCATAATTTATTAAGCATCATGTCATAATGATAATAGTAGACATATGAAGAAAAACAACTAAAGAACACAATTACCAGTGCAGATGTGCAATCACTACAGATTCCAAAGCCATGCAGCTCATTTTCTTCCTTTTTTTTACTAAAATGACATTTTAGTGAACTTAGACTGAGAAGTTTCAGCAAATAAGTCCAGTATGGAATTTCATTTTTTAAAAAGTTTTATGGAAAAGAGATAAAACTAAATATTATAATAAAGTGTTGTAGGAATAACAGTAGTTAATACACTGCATATTATCTCTGCATATTACTCAGTGTGCAATATATGGACATACAAATTTCTCCCGTTGATATAAACACAAACCTTACTTTTCTATGCACTGAGGTGCTAGTAGTATGGTTTGCATTTTTCTTTCTCTCTTCCTTCCTTTCCCTGTTTCCCCATTCTAGCTCCTTTTTTCGTTTTTAATGATTCCTTCCTATTTTATAGTATCTGTTGTGCATTTTGGACCTTATTTATTCTTTCTGTTTCTTACACCAGGGAGATAATATGATGTTTACACATATGAGTCTGATTTATTTCACTAATGAGCATGGTCTCAGATTGCATCCATTTCCCTGCAAAAGTCTCAATTTTATCCTTCTTTATGGCTGAGTAGTACTCCGTTCTATAAAATTGCCGCATCTTTTTTTAGTCCGTTCCTCAGTTGATGGGCATTTGGGCTGTTCTCAAGCTATAGCGATTACAAATTATGCTATTATAAACATGGGTGTGCATATATTGCTATGACATAATGTTTTTAATTCTTCTGGGAAGATACCCAGAAGAGGACTAGCTGGGTATAATAGGACCTCTAATCCTAGCTTTTTGAGTAATCTCAAAATACTGATTTCCAACAGTAGTTACTCTAGTCTGCAATTCTACTAACAGTAAAGAAAGATTCTTTTCTCCCCACAGCCCTTCCAGCATTTATTATTGGTTGATTTCTGAATAATACCCATTCTTTTAGGTGTGAGATGAAATTTCAATTTTGTTTTAATTTACATCCATTGACCACTGATGTTGAACTGTTTTTCATATATTGATTTTACATTTATATTTCTTCATCTGAAAAGTATGTATTCTCGGATACCCAGTTTTGGATTGAGCCTTGGAATTTGGTGGGTCTGATATTTTTCCTAGATATTTAGAGTTTGAGTCAGAAGAAGAGGTAGTAAGGAGACCAGGGCTGAGCTGCTGCTGAGACGACATGAAAGCCAGAATACCGGGATATGAGGGAAGCTATGATAAAAAATTTTGTCCCCAAGGAAGAAGTGAACCATTGCTGAATGCTACCAGGAAGCCAAGCAAGATGAGAACAGAAACAAACACAACATTTGGCCCCAGAAAGCTCGATGAAGAGGGAGAGACAAGAGTCAAACTTCAGCGGCTTTGACACTGAGCAGTAAGGGAGAAAGTGCAAACAACACACAGACTATTTTCTAAAGGAGTGGCAGGAAGGAGGGAGAGAATTGAAGCAATTAAAGACGCAAGGAGTTGTGGGGATCTATCCTTTAAGACAAAGAGTATTACCAAGTGTAGTGGCACATGCCTATAATCCTAGCATTCAAGAAGCCTGAGGCAGGAGGAACACAAGTTTGAGTCCAGCCTAAGCAACTTAATTACTTAATTTCAAAGTAAAAATTTTAAAAACACTCACAGTCTTAGGTTCAAAACCCAATACCACAGGCACAAACACACACACACACACAAAGGAACACAATAGTACATTTTTATACTAATGAGAGTGATCTACTAGAAAGACAGATACTTGTGGTTTAAAGCATAAAAGGAAAGATTAAAGTGTTAAAAAGACAAGAGGAGCTAGAATCTCAAGAAAAAATAGCCTATTCCAGAACTGACTCCTTCTTTCATCTTGTCTACAAGAAAAAGGGAGATGCCAGTTACTTATGACATAAACAGTGAGAGTCCTCTGATGACTATAATTTTTCTCCATGATAGATGAGAGGAGATCTTCTGCTGGGAACTAGCAGGTAGGAAAGAGGGAAGAGTAATGCGTCTGAGGAGTGAGCAGAGAGAGGAAACAGTCACCGTTTGGACTAGAAAAGTACACTTAGGAGTGTAACAAGGATAACAATGTTTGATGTGTATAAATGTGATTTGTTCCTTTGTATTTCCATAAATGTGAGCTTCTCTCTCTTCAGAGGCACCCATCTGCAGAGGGGTAGAAGAGATGCCGGAGAACGAGAGGGTAGAAATGAGAGCCTTATGCAGGAGTAGAAAGCAAGCAATCAGTGCCCCGCTCCATCCCTACCAACAGCACAAATTGTAAATACAACTTTTGTCCAAAGCAAAAGGATTTTCTTTAAACTCAGTATATCAAAAACAACTCTGGTTGGTTTGCCTATCAAGTTTTTCATTAGTAGAGATGGTACAGGAGAAAGTACAGGAAATACTGTGCCATCCAGCAAGGGAAAAGGCTGCCTAGTCCATCCTGGGAAAATGTGCACAGAAGAGCCGGGGGAGCAGCAACACCTCTGTCCCTCTGCCCTCTGGGCTGTGACCGCATAGTAAGCATGCAGCAGCTTTCTGACTGCTGCAAAGGTCCCAGCTGCATCAGGGCTGGCGGAGCCTAGGGACTCAGGCTGCTGGCCAAAGCCTCCATTTGTCTCAGCACCGGTCCATTAGCTACTTACCATACTAGTTGCTAAAGCTGATCTGGATAATGAACGGGTATAAAGGGACCAAAAGGGCTGGCTGACCAAAAAAGAAAGTATCAGCGTGAAGGGACCACAGTGCATGAGATGTGTGCACTTGCACAAATGGCCAAGATTGCAGACTGCAGAAAGCAGCACCCACAGAGCCCCAAAGGCCACAGGGGACAGCTGCACCAGGGGTTCCAGAGCTTAGGAGCAAATGTCAGTTAAGAGGTGCAAGTTCCCCCTTGGCGGAGGTCCATAGCTCATTATATGAATCTGAGGTTTCATTGTCCTCATTCATAAAAGCAAGTAGGCAGTTCCAGTACAAAGAGGAACCAGAGAGACTTTTGAAGACCAACCACCTCAGGTTGTGCAATGGGATCTCATGTTGAGGTTCCATTAATTAAATTCTGTATCTAAGTTCCGCCAACCCCACTGCCTCTCTCTGATTCAACTTCTACATCTGCTCTTCTAAACAAGTGACATCTGGAAGGGGGAGATAACAGCAGTTATAGAAAATAAATCATGCCAAATTGGTTTTTGTGTTTGTTTTCTTGCCGCTTCTTCAACTCAGAGCTAGGGTGTATGAATTTTGACCCAACAACTTGAGAAAGATAGTCAAAGACTGTTTAGATTGTGGCTGAGCCCATGTGAAGTTTGAGATCCCGAAATTTCAGTTGTTCATCAGCCTTCCTGTGTGGATTCTTATCCCCAAAGCTGTTCAGGGGAAGTAGAGAGTTGGGCTCAGTCAGGGTGGAGCTTTTGTCAGTCAAATATGAAGGAAGAAAAGGGGGTGGGGGGTTTTAGGGCATTGGCAAGGGAGTGATAGTAATGATGGACCGTGACATTATGCTGGACAAGAAAAGAAATGAGGACAGAAAGGGACTGATGGATGGGCACATAGGGCCGAAGGACTGCAGGTCTCTGCAACACTGAAGAGTTGTTGCAGTGAGTGAAGTACAAGGGAGTTGAGAGAAAAAGAGGTGGGAGATATGCAATGGGATAAACATTTGAAAAGCATGACATATGTGCATCATTTACCAGTCCCATTCACGTGGTGAAACAGCAGGTGTTTAATCATTTCTGCCTATAGCAAACTACAAATTTAAAGAAGGGACAGAAATTCATAAAATTTTTTAAAACATTTAAAAGTCAACATTCAAGTACACCAAGGAAATTAGGAACTAACTACATAAATATCAACACTCAAGTAATAATTACAAACCTACCTTTCCTTTTCATTGATGCAGATGTCCTAATAAAATAAACCATAATTTTGTATCAAATTGCTTAGTTGACTAATTATTTTTTGAATTAGTGGAAGTCATTTGAACTAGTTTTTGTTTGCTTGTTTTTGGTTTGGTTTGGTTTCTTAATGTATTTGGTTGTTACAGGGTCTCACTGTGCAGCTGGGACTCATCGTGATCCTCCTGCTTTCAGTCTCCCGAGTGCTGCACTACAGGCCTGTGCTACCACGCCACGTCTTGGTGGCTGCCTCAGTGCGCCCACTGGCAAGGCCTGTGTGGCATGTGGTATTGGGGATCGAACCTTGGTCTATGTGCTTGCCTAAACAGGGGCTTAGTCCACTGAGCTGTCTCACCAGCCCTGAACTAGTTCGTTTCTTTAAAAAAAATAGCTAGTATTTTCAACTTAAACATCTCTCTACAACTAAGTTAAATGAGAAAATTTTTAATGTAAACATTTAGATTTAGAGGTTGCCAAATTAAAGGGTTACAAGTTCCACCCTCTTAAACATAATGATCAAACGTTCTCATATTCCCCATCTCCCCAGGAGAAGTTATCACAGAAGAGCAAGCCACCCTGGCCATTTGCTTCCTGCCTCTGACTATCAGACCAGTTTCTGATAGCTTAGTTCACGTCGCTACAGAATGCAAACATCACACACTCCTGAAAGGGGAAGTATTCTCATTCTATTTCTATATCTGGAATCCGAGCTATTCAGAAGCTGATCAACGAAATCATTCTTCATACCCATCACTAAAAGTGGAAATACCGTTTGATCTAATGAAACCAACCCATGAGCAAAATCAGTGAAAGAAATGCGTTCACATAATTCAAGTTGAAAAATTATGTTTTACTTTGAGATGCGGAGTAAACTGATGAAAGTGCCCTCTTTTTAACTTTGTTTAAATCGAGGACCACAATGAACGGGACAAAAGCCCGCTCTGCCCTTCCCAATTATGCTAAGCCAGCCTAGTCCTCCAAAATGATTTGAATTTGAATACCTTTGGGCAGCACAGGCCACTCAGAAGTTCCCACAGTCTCCCTTGTGTTGTGAACCCCTTAATTCTGCTTCTTCCCGGTAAGGGATCTTTAATTTGTGACCCCTGGTCTATCGCACTCCTTTTCTGTATAGAGTCTACCCAAATTATATTATTTTTATTACCATGTTTTATTTCTTGAAAATATTAAAGCAATTCTGGGTTTTTAGATTTAAGCGGCCCTTTTTCAATTTAAAACTGTCCAAAATACTTCATTCTTTTCTAATGACTGTCTGACCTGAATTCTTTAAACACATTATTGCCAAAGATTTGAGGACAGATAGTTCGTGAGTGCTTTCCAGTTTCTATCACAAAGAAGTTGACTTGTTTTTGCTAACATTTGAAAATTTGTGTGTGTATTCATGTGTATGTATGCATGTGTATGCATATGTGTATGCATGCGTGTATGTGTGTAGATAGATAGATAGATAGATAGATATACAATTTTCTTAGGTTCAAATTCCTTCAGGCATAACTCAAACTTCACAGGAGGCTCAGAGTGTAGTAATTAGCAGCCGGCTGCTTACATTTGCCGATATATTTGTACAAACATATGTTGGCATTCGGTTCCATATCAGCTACACATCAAAGAAGGACGCTGAGGAAGAATTATTCCACCTCAGGGCTGGATTAGTGTCTCTGCCTGAAATAGGCCTCATTTAAGGACATGGTTTGGGGGAAATTAAAGAACCAGCATGGCCTGAGTATTGGAGTGAATCCATTAACAAAAGGCTGGGCTGGATATTTCTGACACTCTTTTTCCGGCCTAGCTACTAAGAACCTGGGGCAAGTAGTAACCTCTTTTGTCTTCTGTCTGCAAAAGAGGGACCATAGATTTCTTTCCCATCACCCCACGGGAGGATGGGCATGTCAGGAAACCTCACTCTAGAGAAATGTGTAATTCTTTCTGCGGACATCCTCTTTCAGGTGTGCGTAAACCTGCAAGTCACCTGGACCCACACCAACCCCTGCTCTCTGTGGAGCTTAAAGCCATGAGCACCCCCACTGGGCAGGGCATGCAGCAGAGAGTGAGAAAAGCTCCTGAATCTCACCTCCCACAAAGGCAATCTTCCTTTTCCTTTTTATTGCTGTGGACTTTAATAACATTATTGCCAAAATGAGTCCATCTATTTTACAAGAAAATTGAAACTTTCATAATATCAGTGGTGCCAGTATGCACAGTTCTACTCGTTTCTCCTCACCCGATCCTCCATGGCAACTATGAAGTATGTGCAATTATTCCCATTTTGGAGATAAGGCCACAAGATATGAAGCTACCTAAGATCACACTGTTATAGAAAACAGACCAAACACAGGAAGAAACAGCACTGAGAATGTTTAGGAGACAGTTTATTTACACCAGTGGGCTTGACTGGGATCTCTCCCAGAAAGTCAGTTCTGCCTGTCAGGGCTCTTGTATCTTAAAAGGAGAAGACAGAGAAGGTACAAAAACAGAGTTGGTACATTACGACTGGAGTTTTGGGTGACCTCATGGATTGCTGAGAGAGTTTAAACATCCCAGGTTACATTCCAAGGCCATTGGTTACACAAAGCATGACTTATACAAAGGAATAAATGTCCTATTACATTTTAAGTTACATTGCAAAGGCATCAGTTATACCACGGCAGTAGAGACAGAGGCTACACAAAAAAAGAAATGTTCTGTTATTGGGCCTTCCGGGCATGTCAGCTTGGTCCTGGTGAGTGAGCATCCTGGTCAGGCTTTAATTCAAAATTTTAATTTCCCTCTTCATTTTCACTCCTTGTTACTTGATAAGAAAAATCATCTTCAGGAATGTTGGTCTTTAAGGTTGTATACGAGGTATTGGAGCTGAGGCTCTTTTGGAGGCTAATACTGATTATTCAGTTTACAATAAAGGAAGTGAGCCAATTTATCAAGCAAGGTCCTATTAATCATATGAGCAGGAGGCCTGTTAGAGGTCCCAACAGAGCTCCCAACCATGGCTCCCAGTTTCCCAGGAAGCTCCACATATAGGAAGCCTTCTGCCTGTCTTCGGTGTGCTGGTTTACTCGTTCTTGTAACTGGTGCATGGTTTCCCTCAAAACACCAGACTTGTTAGTATAGTAGCAGCATTCTTCCTCTAAGAACAAGTGCTGCCTTGTTGGGATCTGAGGAGATCTAATTCCCTATAATTCTGGAGAACGACCACAGCTAGGGAATCAGTTTAAGCTTGGAGTGTATTGAGTGCTCCTTGCACTTCTATAAAATCAGCCTCTACCTGGGTACCCAATTGTAAGCATTGTTGTCAGCCCAAGGCACTTATGCCAAGGGTTAGATTCCCTGCTATTGCTATTCCAGCCAAAATTGGCAGTACTACCAGGTCACATTTTTGGTGGGACTGGTGAACATATAGGGGACCCTGATGACCTGACTAAGCAGAGGTTAGGTGCAAGGTAGGCGAGTGCACACAGACTCATTTTTGTGCCTGAAAACACCCAATAGACCCTGTCACAGAAAATAAAGAAGGTTCTATGAGAAGCTATAAGGGGGCTGCAGGTAGCAATTAGAATATCTATATAGTCAGCTGAGATGTTTGGTCTTGTAAGGGAATCCTGGAGGCAGGTAGGCTTCCACTATGCCTCTGTTGGATGAGGCTGGCATAAAGAAATAGAAATAGAGTTAAGGTCAGTTCTATTTAGGGGGAAGCCTAAAGCACGGTATAAGAGGGCAGCGAGAGGTACACAGAACCAACAATAATTTGCTAATTTAGGATTTGTTATTTAGAGGACCTGATGGGTGTGTTAACTAGACATAAAAGGCCTGGCATGAGGGGTCTTTTTTTTTGCCCTGTTTGAGTGAGGTGCCAGGGGCACCAAAAGAAGCAGTGGTGGCTTCAGTGTAGGGTTCATGATATAGGGCATGACAAAAGATGACTATTGAGCCATCTCCATCTTGGCACCATGGCGGCCCTCAGACGCCTCATGAAGCCCAAGGTCATCAAAAAGACAACCAAGAAGTTCATCCGGCACCAGTGAGACTGATATGTCAAAATTCAGCACAAACTGGTGGAAACCCAGAGGGATCAACAACAGGGTGCAGAGGAGGTTCAAGGGCCAGAGCTTGATGCCCAAAATAGGCTATGAAAGAAACAGAAAGACAAAGCACACGCTGCCCAGCAGCTCCCACAAGTTCCATGCACAATGTTAAGGAGCTGGAGGTGCTGTTGATGTGCAACAAGTCTCACTGAGCAGAGACTGCTCACATCTCCTCTAAGAACTGCAAGGTCATTGTGGAAAGAGCAGCCCGGCTGGCCATCCAAGTCACCAATCCCAATGCCAGGCTGCACAGTGAAGAAAACAAGTAGACGGCCTGTGTAAATGCTTATTTGTGCTTCAGTAAAACCACAAAAACTAAAAGGAAAAAAAAAAAAAAAAAAAAAGATGACTACCATTCCAGGATCCTTTCCCCTATCTTTCAGTCAAATATCAACTTGACAACCTTTTAGCCTGGCTTTGTGATTGGGGTCAGGGATTGTAGAGTTTATCAGATTGTGGGTTCCCTGTTGGCAGTTTGAGTTGCATGGAAGCTAAGTAAAAGGTACATTAGCCCAGGTAAAGGTACTGTACCCCAAGCAGTAAAGATCTGTGCAGTCCCAGTGAGGACAGAAGTTGTTTAGAGTCCAACAATAGCTCCCGTTGAAATGTTCAGCCAGCTGATTCCATCCAAGACAAACATATTTGCTATTCTCACTACAGGTGTAAGCCTCCACAGTCTGAGGAAAAGGAACTTGTTATGCTGGGGTAATCATCAAAATTTAGAGACATGGTAGCCTGAGAAGGGTCTCTTATGGTTTGGTTAAGGATTTTTATAGTACCAGCTAGTTGGACTCAGAACTCCCAGTGTCCTTATTTGTGTACCAGTCATGCGGGCCAATCAACCTGAGTACAAACAGACACAGGTTGGTGGTGGCAATCATCCTGACCCTAGGAAAGACAGTTCAGAGTACATAGTCTACCAGTTACACCAATGTAGAAGAGAACGAAAGTGACCTCACAGGGGACTTTCCCACACCTTTGGGGATACTGCCTAAAACCCTAAGGTTAACATTGAGATAACAAGAGAATCAGGACCAGCAATCAAACTGGTAAAAGAACATGAATCCATTAGGGCAGATGCTCCAGTGTACAGAGTCTGTCTGGTTTTAGCCATGCATAGACCCATCAGCTTTCAGAGTGACAAGAGTGCATTGTCTACTCAGGATTGTCTTCAGGGGAGTTGACTTATCCAGATAGGCTTTGCAGCAGTTCTCTGGGTGAGCTTCCTTGATCCAAGAATGATGGATCCATGGCTGAATCTCAGAAATCTTTATTGCTATGAGAGTGGTCAAAATAATTAGACAGGGGCCCCTCCAGGTAGACTATAGGATCTCCTTTTTAAAAAATCTCTTACCCACGCTATGTCTCCTGGATTGAAAGTTCATTGGGGCGCTGTGCTGATGACTAAGCTTTTAGCTATGTTTTTGTATATTTGAGAAAAGGTTTTCCTAACTTCATAAATTGTTTCTGCAGAAATATGTTACCTAGTTGGTGCAGATCTCCCTGGATACCCCTAATTATGAGTTGGGAGTTCTCCCATACAAAACTTTAAAGGTTGTATCTTCTGTAGGCCCTGGTGAGCTCTGACCTTCAAGAGGTCCATGCAAAGCAAATCTATCCATGGTGCCTGGGTTCCTTGGTGATATTTAATCAATATTGACTTAAAGTGATATTTCTTCTTTCAATTTTTCCAAAACTTTGTGGCCTGTGGCCTATGTGTAGGTTTCATTTGATTTTTGATCCTTTAATTAACTTTTGAGTTATTTCTGTCACAAATGCAGGTCTAGTGTCACTGCTTATAGTTAGGGGCAGCCTATATCTAGAATAGTTTCTCTTAGAAATACTCTATAGGCTTCACCCTGCCTCCAGGGTATGCTGAGACAGCGATTGAGACTGGGCATGTCGGCACACACCTGTAATCCCACCTCTTGGGAGGCTGAACACTATGAGTCCCATCTATATAGTGTGATCCTGTAGTTCATTCCTGTACACCCTGTACTAAAATACAAAACAAAAGAAAAGAAAAGAAAAGAAAGAAAGACTCTATAGACTTCAATGGCTTTCTGTGTTTTAGTGAGAAATGCCTCTTGCCACACAGAGTAATTACAGACAAGTACCAGGAGGTACTCTGTAAAATCTATTTGTGGGTCGTCAAAAGGGGAAAGTGCAGCATGTTGGCTACCAAGTGGAGACATGGGCCCTGATGTGGATTCAGTCCTTACACAGGTTTAACATCTCTAATTAATAGGCACAGATTGAGGCTAATTTTGGAATATAACAGGAGTAGCTTAAAAGCCAAATCATAACAGCTGTTCCCCCATGGGTGATACCGTGATGGTGTTTTATGCAGGCATAGGCCAAGTTCAATGGGCCTATGGTCTCATCATCTGGTAAAGTACAACTCTGTTTGGACGCATGTAGCCCCTTCCTATTGTGCCCATTTAATTTCTTCTTTAGAGTAGCAGAGGGACCCACTGTGAAGACTGAAGAAAGTTTCAGAAGTGTTTCATGTTGGCTTTCCAGATTTTGTACCAAATAATTTGTCCCTCAGGTGGAGCCTTTTGTCACCAATTTGGCTTCATCTGTTTTATGATTGCCAAGAGTGACAATGTCGTGTGTGTGTGTGTGTGTGTGTGTGTGTGTGTGTCCCCTATACAATGGATAATTGCAACCTTCTTAGGTTTCCAAATTGCAGTCAGGAATTGAGAAAACTTATCTTTATTTTTAATTTGTTTTCCTGCTGCTAAGAGAGGTCCATGTTCTTTTTGGAGCTTTTCACAGACATGCATAGTGGCAGAAGCATATCCTGAATCAGGGGAGATGTTTACTTTTTCCCTGTAGCCCTTTTGAGAGCTTTACTAAAACTCATAGTTCAAGCCATTGAGCAGACTAGTTGTGGGGAAGAGGCCCAGCTAAGAGCACCTCTTCCATAATAATGACCACATAGGTGACCTAGCATTTTCCATTCTTGACAGAGCTACTTCCATCTATGAACAGGGTGTACTCAGTATCAGACAAGGATTCCATCTGCAGATCTTGGCTAGCAAAAAGGTCAACAGTTATGGTCGGGGTGCCAAGCACAGTCAGCAGAGTGATGGCTGAGTTGATGGCACGGAGGTCTTGCACTGAACAAGAGTCCCCATTTGGCTTTTTCACCAGGAGGAGAGTGTTCCAAGGTGACTGGAAGTGCACCAGGATTCTGAATTGCCTCAGGCAGGAGACATAAGGCTGGATGCCAGGCAGGGCTTCTCTTAACACAGAGTATTGTTTAACATCAACAGGGATTGCAGTGGGACAGAAGTCAATCACCAAGGGGGATGTAACTGATTGTAAGCCCTAGAGGTGGGTCTTTTACCCCTGTTTCTGGAAATAAGTTTTTCAAAACTTCAGGGTCATGATTGTCAGGTATTCCAGGCTGATATAGGCCTTAAAAGAAATAATTATTCTTCTCAGGATACAGTTAGAGTAAATATCAAGTTTTGAGCTTATGGACTCAAGAGTGAGGGAAGCTAGCTGATTTGGAGCAAAACAAATGATCACTCCAAAACTGGAGAGGAGGTCATGTCCCAGGAGAGGAATATGACACTCAAGTTTATATAAAAATTCATGTTTAGCTTTCCTCACACCAGTCAGGTGATTGTGGGACCATGGCGGTGGTCTATAGGTGTACTGCCACCTGCTCTCAGAACAAAGACAGCATTTGAAGACAGGTGTATAATGTATCTGAGTATGAAGCAGAAACAAGAAGAAATCCAAGAAAATGTAAAGAATAAGCCTGCTCCAAGAAGAACTCTGAAGATGATACAGCCTTCTGCAACTGGATGTCTTGTTGGAAGAGAAAATGAGTTGCCTAAAGGCTTATCCAAAAAGAAACAGTCAAATGGCCAGTTAACACCTAAGACTTCAAGCTCTGGAGTAGTTATTGACCCACAATCTAATGAAAATAAGAATTGTGGAGGAGTCACCCAAGAAGCATTTGATCTTATGATTAAAGAAAATCCATCTTCTCAATATTGGAAAAAAGTGGTAGAAAAATGAAGGAAAGCTCTCTATGAAGCCCTTAAGGAAAATGAGAAACTTCCTAAAGAAAATGAACAAAAAGACAGTGAAATTGCCCATCTGAAAAAGGAGAATAAAGAACTCACAGAAGTAGCAGAACATGTACAGTATATGGCAGAGGTAATTGAGAGACTGTCTAGTGAACCTCTGTATAGCTCTGAATCATTGGACAGCCAGGAATTGGATTTTGGAGAGGAAATTGCTAAGGATTCTAAATGGAAGACTCAGAGAGTGGTGCATGTGAAGAAACCATATCTTCTACAGATGCAAAGCCAAGTATATGAGGTTGATGAATATTTGACTCTTGAGAAACACACTACCAATACTTACTGCCATTTTATTTTTTTTTTAGTGTATTTATTTTTTTAACTTTATGTTATGGCTGACTCAGCCTGCCCTGGGGGTGGGACTGGCACAGCATGTGGTGCCAGGGATCAAACCACGGTCCCTGCCATTGCCTAAATTTTGCCTACGCAGGAGCTTTAACCCACTGAGCTTTCTTGCCAGCCCCTTTACCTCCATTTTTGTTCTGTGTGGCAGTGCAAATAACTATATAGAAGAAAATCTAGAATCACATTTCTTTGACTACTGGGACCCAGAAATTGTATTCAAATACTAAATATATTTTCAATCTGTATTTTACGTAAGTAATAGTTTTACTCAATTGTCAGATACGACCTGCGTATATGATACAATAAATAAACTTCTGTTTCCTATTGAAAATAAAAATAAAAATTCATGTTTAGGGCCAAAAAGATATCTTAACAGACTAGGTGCCTGATTAGACAAGGTCAGGGACTGGGTTCCACATGCCACATCCCTGGCCCCCCTTTCCCCATCCCCAGAGCACACTGAGCCAACCACCAAGACTGAGTGTGGTAAAGCATGTCTGTAATCCCAGCGCTGGGGAGGCTGAAAACAGGAGAATCTTTATTAGTCTGAGCTGCATAGTGAGATGCTGAACCAAATACATAAAATAACAACAACAATTTTTTTCAAAAAGAATTCATGTTTGATACAGTGTCCCCCAATATCACAGGATCTGCTCTGGAAAAAATTTATTTTCAGAGGAAGTTCCCATAATGCCAACAATTTGGATTCACTGGGAGATCAAAGAATCAATAGGCTGAGTTACAACTGAGTGTTCTGCCCCACTGTCCACCATGAAAGTCATAGGTTTTCCCCCAGTTCTGGCAATGACTATGGGATTCCTGAGGCCCAGTCTGTTCTATGAAGAAGCTCAGGTTGGGGTAGCCCCAGACAATTAGGTTTCTTTGTATCCTGCAGATGGAGGAGGCGTTTATCCTTTCAGTATCCTAATTGTTTGCAGTGAGCACACTGCACAACCACCAGGACATATGCTTTGCCACAAGTTTTAGGCTTTAAGGCCTATTGACTCACTTATATTATTTGCTATGGTAGAACTGGCTGTGGAGAGATGCTTCAGGGCCAGGCTTTCCTCATATTGTAGTCAAGAGAACAGCTTTCTGGTGAGTTCTATGATTTACCTCACATCATTGTTCTTTTGTGCTCTTGGTTCATGAAAATCTTTTGAGTAATCTGCTTGAAGTTACTGAGTGGTACTCATGCCAGAAAAGCCATCAGCCTTTTGGATTTTTCTTCTAATGTCAGAGGCTGACTGCAATGGAGGCAGCCTTAACCATCTGCTGATTTTGAGGCACCTCTGTTTCAGAGGATGTATGGAACCAGTACACTTCACAGTCTCTTATAAAATTTGGCTGGACTTCAATTGGGTTCTTGAGTAACTTCTGAAATCTTAGACATGTTCATTGGCTTTTTGTCTCCTCCTTTGAGCCCCATGAGGAGGGCTATTTGGTACTAATCTAAAGGCTCATGGCCTTCTGCCATATTGTAGTCTCAGTTTGGACATGCTTGTGGGAGAACAGTGTTCACCTGAGTGTTAGGACCAGTTACAGTAGTGGGCACTTTGATATCAGTCAGGCGTGGGCTCCATCTAGAACACAGCAACACTCTTCAGCATTAAACAGGATCAAAAGGCACAGTCAGCACTACCCCTCACCCACCAGGTGAGCTGCCAAGTCAAGGTTCTGCTTAACATTCAGCCTATGCTGGAACTAGCTGCAGCAGTGGTGCTTGGGTCTGTGGTGAGGACTCCAAGCCAGACGGAAAGCTTGGGACCTGTGAGAAGTACAGAAGAGTCAATTTCAACTCAGTGGTCCTTAGACAGGCTGTGGTAAAATCTCTCTGATTTAGGGCAGGCCTGAAAAGGTTTGAGGCAGTCTCTGGGATTTCTTTTGATGACCAGGATGGTCCTTTTGTCATGCAGGGCACATTCACTGAGCCAAGGCAGCATGTTTTGACACAGATTAAGCCAAGAATCAATATAAAGGAACTGGTCAGGATGGCAAGACTTAGGGTCAGTTAGGTCATTTCAGACTTGCCATTGAGACTTCCCTTGGGAGGCCAAGCTGGACACAGGTCTGGCTAGTCAATCTCAAGAAGCCCAAGAGCCTTTAAGGTTTCATTTTTTACTCTGTAGACTTCAGGAAATTCTCTTTCGAAGTTTTTCAGCATAAAATCTAGGATTGTTGTTTACTATGGAGGGCACCCTTTCTTCCTCCCTGCAGTCTATGTGCTATATACCCTTGTATGGTGGTACAACAGACAAAGGATGGTGTTCCTTTGGGACAGACCATTCAGGTGCCCACCTG
The DNA here is from genome assembly GCA_004027915.1 of Capromys pilorides. Lineage (NCBI taxonomy): Eukaryota > Metazoa > Chordata > Mammalia > Rodentia > Capromyidae > Capromys > Capromys pilorides. Next base: position 7,680 of record PVKN010008872.1, on the reverse strand, counting down.
GCTGCTTGCATCTTGGCAATATTGGAACCATCCGGACGACAGAGAAGTGTTAGTAAGTTTTCCACTCTGTCTGTTATGGTTTGGGTCTAGATGTCTCCCTAAAGCCTCATACAGTCATGGCACGTGTTCCTAGAGTTTGCAATTAATTCACGATCTAATGCTTGGATTATGGGCATGAGTGACACACCTGCCCTGGGGCAGATGGCCTGAATGCAATATAAGGAAGGAAGAGAGGCCTGCTCTTGGCCACTGCTCCTCCCTTTTTGCTCTTGCTGTTTTGCTGTTTTCTGCCACTGTGAACTGTTACACTTTGCCATGTGCCACTCAGCCCTGCAGACAGCTGAGTATGGACTGATTCCTCCACAAACTGAGAGCTAAGTAAATTTTTCCATCCTTAATTTGGGGTGTCAGGTATTTTGTCCCAGCAACAAGACAAAAGGGACCGAGTCACTGTCCTTATTAGATCCATCCACAGACCCACATAATACAGCCCAATGAAGTTTTGTAGCTCTGAGGTCCTGAAGGGGCCTTTTGCTGTGGAGGACAGATAAAATGGCCTACTGATTTTGATGTTGATTACAAACAGTCACACATGACTGACTGACACACTGACTGAGATTCCCCTCCAGGGTCATACTGACTTCAGCCAGTGATCTAAGCAGTCAGCATGGTCTTCCCTGTCAGGGAATCAAAAAATGCTATAGAAAATAGACAAAACACAGGAAGAAACAGCACTCAGAATGTTTAACAGGCAGTTTATTTACACCAGTGAGCTTCACTAGTATCTCACTTAAATTTCCAGGCCCACTCAAGCAGGGGTCTTGTGTCATTTGTAAGGAGAATGAGAGGGAGGTACAGAGACAGATTTGGTATATCATGATTGGGAGCATTGTGTGACCTCATGGGTTGCTAAGGGAGTTTAAACATCCCAGGTTACATTGCAAGGGCATCAGTTATATAAAGTGTGGGTTATATAATGGAAGAAGCTTCCTGTTACATTTTAAGTTACATTGAAAGGCAATCAGTTATATAAAGACAGTAAAGATAGTGGTTACACAAAGGAAGAAGTGTTGTGTTATCGGGCCTGCAAGACACATCCTCTTGGTCTTGTTCAGCATCCAACATAGGCTTTTATTTAAAATTTTAATTTCCCCTTCACTACATCTAGTATGAATTATAAAATCAAAAATTTAACTAAGCTACAATCCAAAGCTAGGTATGTTAAATATTTTGTCCAGCTGGATCTTGAGATAGAATCATCAGAAACAGATCAAGAATGTATTGTAGTCAGGCTAGGACTATTGTTCAGTGGTAGAGCACTTGCTTACTGTATGCAAGACTTTGGGTTCAAACCCCAGTAGCACAACAAAATAAAAGAAGGAAGTGGGGAGGAGGTGATGAATTAGAAGCACAAGCATTAGGAAGAGGAAAAGAAAAAAAGAAGAGAAGGAAGATGAGGAAAAGAAGAGAATGTGTAGAAGCAGTTGCTTAACAGATGGGAAATTATCAGAAATTTTGTGAGTATTAAGAATAAATTATGTAGATGTGCAATTAAGTAAATCAAAGTCAGAAATCTCAAACCTGTTATTTGATAAAAGGACCAACACAATTTCAAAAAAGACCTTCTATAGTTGGCTAAGCTACATTCCCTGAAGATGTAATGCTCCCCATCAAATGCTAGAAATGTACATTTTTAAAAGCTACCTGTTCCAGGGACGGCCAAATAGTTCAGTGGATTAAAGTGCCTACAAACAGGGATATATATATATATATATATATATATATATATATATATATATATGGGTTTGATATATAGGATATATAAATACATAAGAATTTACAAGATTAGCCAAGCATGGTGAATGCACACCTGTAATTCCAGCACTTAGGAGGCTGAGGCAGAAGGACCATTGCAAGTTCAAGGCCAGCCTGGATTACAAAGTGAGTCCAAGGCCAGCATGAACTGCATAGTAGACCCTGTCTCAAAAGATGAAGAAGAAGCAGAAGCAGAAGCAGAAGCAGAAGCAGAAGCAGAAGCAGAAGCAGAAGCAGAAGCAGAAGAAGAAGAAGAAGAAGAAGAAGAAGAAGAAGAAGAAGAAGAAGAAGGGGAGGAGGAGGAGGAGGAAGAGGAAGAGGAAGAGGAAGAGGAGGAGGAGGGGGAGGAAGAGGAGGAGGAGGAAGAGGAAGAAGAAGAAGAAGAAGAAGAAGAGGAAGAGGAGGAGGAGGAAGAGGAGGAGAGGAAGGAGAAGGGAAGGAAAGAGGAGGAGGAGGAGGAAGAGGAGGAGAGGAAGGAGAAGGGAAGGAAAGAGGAGGAGGGGAGGAGGGGAGGAGGGAGAGGAGAACAGATAAAGTGGAGGAGACGGATGAGGAGGAGGAGAATGAAGAAGAGAATTCGCAAGATTTTCTTACAATGGGCCCCTTGCAGAGGTGGATGTCAACAAACACAAAAAGGCTATTTCATACTGAGGATCCAGAGGGTCTAGCTGGAGGCCTTGGAGCCCACTGTCATGTGCTGCACAAATCCATAAGAGGAGGCTGCACTCTTTGTGGTAGAAAGAAGAAGGTTCTGCACTAAAGGTGGAAGGCTGAAGACAGTGTCCAAGGTGAAGGCAAAGACTGGCGCTCCTCTCAAGGGAGGGCAGGGATTTTTCTGTCTTCATTTCCCTTTATTACAATTCCCCTAAAAGAGTCTCCTGTTTTCAGTGAATCACCTCAGCCACACTCAGATCTATGCTGATTCAATTTAGTTAGTGTGGCCAGCCAAATAGCTCAGGAGATCAAAGCACCTCCAAGCAGACACAGGGGCTGGGGGTTCAATCACCAGGCCTACTGTACCAGCCCCACCCCCAGGGAGTGCTGAGATGGCAATTGGGACTGGGCATGGTGGCACACACCTATAATCCCAACACTTTGGAGGCTGTAAACAGGTAGATCAGTATGAGTCCAATCTAGTACTGAGACCCTGAACACCTTGTAGACCCCTCCCTAAAAAATACAAAAAAAAAAAAAAAGGTTAGCTGTTCCATCTGTCCATTGCTGCATAATGGATTTTCTCAAAATGTCATGAGTTAAGAAAAACAGTTTGAATACAGTGCCTCACTTTTCTGAGTTAAGCATTCCATCAAGGCTGGGTCAGACCACTTGCCTGCTCTGCATTTGCCAACTGAGGCAGCAGGTGGACTGCTCTGGACATCTGAAATGCCTTTGCTCACATACCTGGTGCCACTGCAGATGTAGCTAGACGGCTGATATTATGGTTTATGTCTAATTGTCCCCCCAAAGCCTCATGCAATCATGGGGCAGGGACTTCTAGAGTTTGAGACTTGAGTCATGATCCACTGGGATTATGTGCTTTAGTACTGATGGGACTATGGGTCTGAGTACTGCTGGCATTACTTGACTCTTGATCCACTGGGATCATGTGTTTTAGTACTGATGGGATTATCGGTCTGAGTATGGCTGGGATTATTGGTGTAGTCTAAGGCAGATAGGTTGAGGCGGAGAGCCTGAATGTAATATAAAGAGAGACAGAGAGACAGACTTAGGCCGTTGCTCTCTGGAGCCTGTGTTGGTCAGTTGCCTCTGTCAAGATTGTTGCTGTTCCACCACCATGAACTGGATGCTCCCTGCCCTGTTCCACTCAGCCTTGGGCCAGCTACATATGGACTGAAAACTCCAGCAACTGTGAGCTAAATAAACCTTTCCTTCCTTCATTTTGAGTGTCGGGTGTTTGTCCCAGCAACAAGTAAAAGTAACTAAGATAGCTGATCTCCAGGACTGGGGACTTACGAGACTGGGAATGAGAGTGCTAACATGTATCTCCCCGCAGCTGGCTCAGGATAATTAGGCTTAAGTGAAACTCTAGGCTCTTGGAAAAAAATATTTGAAGAGAAAAAAAGGAGAACTTCAGTCTTGAAACCTCAAACTGGCCCAGCATCACTTCTACCATACTCCAGTTGGCAAGACTGTCTAAGGGGAGAGAGTCCAGAACCTACCACCTGTTGCTGGAGGGTTAAGTAATTTCTGCAACAGGGTACCTATCACTAGCCTAAGTATGATTTATATTTATATTTATAATTTATATCATGTCTATATTTTTAATGTTATTATTTTTTTAAAAAATATTTATTTATTTATTTATTTATTTATTTATTTATTTATTTATTTTTGTGTTATGGCAGGCTCAGCCTGCCCTGGGGCTGGAGCTGCCACAGCATGTGGTGCCGGGAATTGAACCACGGTTCTTCCAGTTCCTAAGATTTCCTAAGCAGGTGCTTTAGACCACTGAACCATCTTGCCCACCCAATGTTATTATTCTTTAGATGTGTTCTATAATGTCTAAAAATGAAATAACATATTAGTGGTATGTAAGAGTAAGTAAACTAGGGTACAGATAAAAGATAACCATGAGTAGATATTGTTGGTTCTGCATGATAGGTGAATTATGCTAGTTATAAATTAGCTTCTCTATATTCTTAAAAAAATTAAATGTATCAGGGCCAACCAAGTATAAAGTATTGATCTAATAGTATACATCAATCATGAGGGATGAATTGTTTCTTTAAAAACTAGTCCAAGTAGGGACCCTTAGAAAAATGTGAGACTCTGGAAATGGAGAGGTCATACACAAACTGAACCTGGAGAATCTTGCAGTGCTAGAAAGGAAAGAAGTGCTTTAAATACAAAAAGGGAAAACATCTTGATCCAGCGGCAGGGCAGTGGTCCTGGCTCCACCTCAGACCCTAGCCCACCATCTTGATCCAGTTGTGAGGAAGCTGACCCGACTCCACCTCAGACTCTACCTACCATCCTGACCAGGCCATGCCAACGGCTTCAGCACATGTCCATTCCCTGACTCATCCACAGCCCTAGCTCCAAAACCACTCACCTTCCCGGTCAGCCCTCATGACAGTCAGGTAAGAACTCTCTCAGTCCATGTTTATCTCCTGACTGCAAAACTGCCCAAACACGGACTCCACCCACCTTCCTCACATGGCCACCCACCATCCCACATGACCAACCACCATCCCCACTCTGCTGACCACCGTCCTGACCCACAGGGCCTCAAGGCAGATAGCCGCCTGAGCTCTGACTCACAGCCAGGCACATCTGGAGGGAAACAAGCTGGGTGGATCCAGACCCAAATTTCCATAGGCGCTAACTGCACAAGTTCAACAAACTGCAGAGATTACTGCTATACAAAATGATAGAGACAAGGAGTAAGATGCAATCTCAGATCCCAAACCCACCAGAAACTAATACAGAAGACACTACCAAGGAAGAAAATGGGAATCAGGCAGCTAAAACCCCTGAATCTGAGGTAGACAGACAAGGGCAGAAATGTATAGAGCAACTCAGATCAGAAATAAAATCAGAATTAAAAAAAGAAACTCATGAATTAACAGAATCTGAAGTGGAAAAACATTTGCAGAAACATATAGAGGAAACTAGAATAGAAATAATGCCTGAAGGAAAAAAAATCTTTAAATTAATAGCATCTAAAGCAAGGGAACAACTGCAGAAAGGTAAGGATGAGAGCAGAGCAGAAATAATCTCTGAACTAGAGAGATAAAGGATAATTATAATGAAAGACTTAAGTAGTATTAAAGAAGACATTGATAAAATATTAGAGGAGAAGAGAAAAATAATGGATTCCCTGACTGAGCAGTAGAGGAACAAAATAGATTACATAAAACAGTTTCAGAGAGATATGCAAGAAAATAAATCTCAATCACAAGCTGGCAAAAGCATATGAACAAAAGTAAAGATAGAGTTTCAGATCTTGAAGACACAGTCGCAGCTAGTGAAAAGGTAAAAAAGGATCTCTTAAGAACAAGTAGGATGCACGAAAAAATAATTCAACATCTGCAAGATGATGCAAAAATGAATGTGAGATTAACAGCAATCAGTGAGAAAGAAGGAGTCAATACAAATGATATCAAAAGAATATGGGCAGAAGTAATAGCAGAAAACTTCCCAAATATGAGCAAACAACTGGATATTCAGGTAATTGAACCCGAAATAACATCAACCCGAATAAAAACACATCCAGATATATAGTAGTCAAGATCTCAGAAATTCAGTTGAAAAATAATATACTAAAAGATACTAGAAAAAAAGAAACAGATCATTTTTAAAGGAAAACCCATCAGAATAATGGTAGATTTCTCCTCACAAACCATGAAGTCAAGAAGAGCATGGAGCAGAGTGCTTCAACTCCTCCAGGAAAACAAATTTCAGCCCAGACTGCTATACCTGGCAAAACTCTCAAGTATGAGGGAGAAGTGAAATATTTCCATGACAAGGAACAACTGAAGCATTTCATGATGTCAAAGCCAACACTACACAGCATACTAAAAAACATCTTAGAGCGGGATCAAAATGACCTGAACTCAACAAATGAGAACAGAAAGATCCCACCAAATAGGGCAACCAATTAAACACAGGAGAAAAAGTGGTAAGTAGTAGTAAATAAAAGTCATGTCAATCATAAGTCAATACATTTCAATTATAACCATCAATATTAATGGACTGAATTTTCCAACTAAAAGAAATAGACTGGTAGAGTGGGTAAGGAAGCAAAACCCAACAATATGCTGTATACAAGAAACACATTTAACTCATAAAGAAACTCATAGGCTAAAAGTTAAAGGATGGAAAACAATATTACATGCTTCAGCACCTCAACAAAAAGCAGTTTTAGCAATCCTGTTTGCAGACAGTCTAAACTTCAAACCAAGATTGATGAAATGAAACAAAGAAGGCCACTACATAGTGGTCAGGTGAAAAAATCAGGATGAAGAGGTAACACTCATAAATATGTATGCACCCAACATGGGAGCAGCAAAATACATAAGACAAACATTAATGGACATGAAAAATCTAACATCCAATACCACAATCTTAACAGGAGACCTCAACAACCCCTATCCAAAAAAGATAGGTCAAGCAGACCAAAAACTAGCAAAGTAACAGAACTGAAACAGAACTTGGAACAACGGGACTTAGTGGACATATACAGAGTGTTCCACCCAACCACTTTAAAATACACATTTTTTTTTCAGCTGCACATGGGACATTTTCTAAAATAGACCACATGTTAGTCCACAGGTCATGTTTAAGTATATGCAAGAAAACAGAAATTATCCCATGCATGTAATCTGACACAGTGCGATGAAATTGGAAATAAATCACCAAAGAAACAATAAGAACTCCAGAAATACATGGAAATTAAACAATACTCTTCTCAGCAACCAGTGGGTTACAGATGAAATTAAACAAGAAATTAAACAATATCTGGAATTTAATGAAAACTCAAACACAAATTACCAGAACTTATGGGATGCAATGAGAGCAATTCTTACAGAGAAATTTATAGCTTTGAACTCACACATTAAGAAAACAGAACGGGAACAAATAAATACTCTCATGCAGCACTTAAATCAACTAGAAACAGAAGAGCAAATGAAATCCAAAGCCCAAAGGCGGGAGGAAATTATAAAAATTAGAGCAGAAATTAATTCAATTGAGACTAAGAAAACAATACAAAGAATTAATGAATCAAAAAGCTGGTTCTTTCAAAGATTAAACAAAATTGATAAGCCCCTAACTAACCTCATCAAAAAGAGGAAAGAAAGGACCCAAATTCAAGCAATAAGGAATGAAAAGGGTGAAATTACT
>PVKN010008871.1:9744-24615 GCA_004027915.1 Capromys pilorides | reverse complement strand
TAATAAAGATAAAGCACAAGGCATAGATAAATTCCAATACTGTTTGAGGGACTCATTTTTTCATTTCCCACATGATTTTGGCCATACTTTCATTTGTGAACACATTATAAAAACACTAATGAAGAAATTAATGTTAACAGTTGCTGATTTTAGAGTCAATAATTTGGTCTACTTACGTATGGTAGATAATAAAATTATAGGAATGTTGCATTCTGACCAGTTGTTAACTACATCCTTAAAGCCAATTTGGAAAAAAGAGAGGCACAGAGACATATAATTGAATTGATGGAAATTGAGTCTCTAAAGGTCTTACTTCCCTTTCTTTCTTTTTCTTTCTTTCTTTCTTTCTTTCTTTCTTTCTTTCTTTCTTTCTTTCTTTCTCTTCCTTCCTTCCTTCCTTTTCTTTCCTTCCTTCCTCTCTCTCTCTCTCTCTCTCTCTCTCTTTCTCTCTCTCTCTCTCTTTCTTCTTAATGTATTTGCTACAGGGTCTCACTACACAGCTCTTACTCCTAGTGATCCTCCTGTTTTCAACCTCACCAGCGCTGGGATTACAGACATGCTCCACCATGACCAGTGTCAGTAGCCTGCTCCGCAAACCTGGGGGCAGGGCCAGCATGGCATAGCAGGGATCAAAACCTGGTCCCTGTGTTTGTTTAGGCAGGCACTTAGTCACCAGCTCTAATATATTTCTGATGATTTGGCTATTATAAATAGAATTTATTTTTATGTGATAAAACACAGAGAACTTATGCTGCCTTGCATAAATATTAAAATATCACCCTTTAATTTTCAAGTATCCTAGTTTGTATGAAAAATTATATCAACTCATGAGTCATCATGACTCTCATAAAGCAGTGTTGATTTGACAAAGATGGATGACTTGAATTCCAAGTAAGTTATTTTTATTGAGCAATCACTATTGACTTTTTTTTTTTTAATTTGCCCTTAACAACCCAGCAGAAAAGTTTAACCAAGAGGCATAAAAAGGAAAAGTAGATTAGTATGTTGGGCTGTAAAAGGCTTAAATCAACAGCTTCTGACATTGCCAGTTCTGCCAGTAACCCACTACAATTATGGAATATTGGATTATGTATGCAACTACTTTCTCTTAGTTCAATGAGAAGAAATTTTTGTATCAATAATGGTTAGAAAAATTATCATGTCTGCATCCTGTGCTCTAAATAACTACTCCAAGAACAACAATATGCATTGTATCAGTTATTGGGAATATACTACTAATGTGTTTTGAAGCTGTCGTACTGTTATTTCTTATTAAAAGTAATAAAAAATAAAAATTTAAAAAAGACTTTTAAATAGTAATAGCAGTAATTTTAGCAGGTGATATTTGTTTGGTGATGATTGTATGCTAGATAGTATACTAAGATATTTACATGTATTTAGCTCATTTAAGTTTTTACAGCATCCAACGGGTATAGTGGCACATGCCTATAATTCCAGCACTTGGGAGACTGAGGCAGGAGGATCAGTGTGAGTTCAAGACCAGCCTGGGCTACAAAAGTAAGCTCAAGACCAGTATTAACTGCATAGCAAGACCCTGTCTCAAGAAAGATGAAAAAAAATTTTTTTTAAACATCCTTTTTAATGTTACCATTATATGGACTTTGAAAACAAAAGGAGGAGCATGTATGTATTGTTCTGTACAGGGCTTTAGACCTTCATAACTGACACTAATGCCTGGAATACAGGAGCAAACAAATCTGGAAATTCATTATTAAGGGTTGGAATGCCAGAATATCAAGAGCAGGTAGTTAGGGTAATGAGGAGAACAGCTTTGGAGGAGACAGCCCAGGAGAAACATGGCACCCAAAGTGGGTGAATAAATTCAAAAAGGAGAAATGACTAAATGATGAGAGTTAAAAGGCAGACTCACAGAATAGGCATGGATATTAACAACAACAAACAGATACGGAGTTAGTGATAGTGCAAGGAGGGAAATATCAAACTCAAGATGCTACCACTCAAACTACCTGAAATGGTAGGATCAGACATTTAGCAGGAGTGAGGAAGGGTGGATGTGGAAACAGGATGCGACTGTCACTCTACACAGAGGAAGCAATTGTAGTGACTTCATAGTCACTGGGGAGTAAAATGGTTATGTGTCTAAGTATTTAACACAGTATCAGACACACAGCAAGCACTTAGCAAGAGGCAACTCAACAATTGTTACTGATGGTTGTTATAGATGTTGATACTGGGGTGTGCAATTGGTATGTAGGATAGGTAAAGTTCCATATCAACTTGGTAGGACTTTGGTAGCTGGTAAAGCTGTCTCCATCTGTGTCTATGAAGATGTTTCCAAAAGATTTAGAGGTTTTTTTTTTTGTTTTAAGACTAGGATTCAAACTCATGACCTTGCAATTGCCAGACAGGCACTTGTGCCACAGAGCTATCTCCCTGGCCCCGATGTTTCCAAAAGAGATTAGCATTTGAATTAATGAAGGGGTCAAATGTCCCCATGGTTCTTGCCATACCACTTTCTTTCTCCTAGTCTATACATCTGGTCACATGGGAAGTCCCCTGGGGTCAGTTGACAGAAGTGGTTTATGGTGATTCTTTGTTTTGCTTCTCTGGCTAAGCCTAACACAGCACAGGATTTGGTGATGTCAGAGTTGGGAAGGTCGGAAGGAAAAACAGAGCAGCTTTGGAAGATGTGTGGAATACAAAAGTGAGTCTAGAAGATGGGGACAGCAGAACAGGCAGAAGACAGTCAATGGTGCGGGAGCAGTAATTGGGAAAGGAGGGCTTCACACAAGTGCCTTCAAAAGGAGGGTAAACCCTCCCAGGTCTTTACAAGACCTTTCAGCTAGTTTGCTGCTTTCTTTCATGCTACTGTTATTCACGCTCCTCAAAATGGTTTGAGCGGCACTTTTATTTATTTATTTATTTATTTATTTATTTATTTATTTATTCTCATTATTTTTTCTCCAAAGCTGTATTGCAGAGGGCTCAGTCTCGGCAGCTGCCTTTCTCATGGTGGCCAGCGCCTTGCTCAGCTCCTCACACTTCCTCTTGGCATGGATGTGTGTCCCCACCCTTTTCTTGATGAACATGAGGGCACGTTTGTCCTTAGAGGCCCTGAGCAGCTCCATGGCGCACCACTCACAGGGGGCAAAGCTGCACACCTCCTGGATCATGTCCCACATGAACTTGGTGTGTTTGGTGAGATGTCCATAGCGGCGGTGCCTGTGCCTCGGTTTGCTTACATTCTTAGTCACCTTGTGGCCCTTGTTGAGGTCCATGGCCATGGGGAGCGTAAGGCCATAGCTACTGCTCTTCAACAGTTCTGTGGCAGAAGACGAGTAGCATTTTCAAAGCCAAGCTCTGAATGTATTGAATTGTATGTACTGAAAGGTAGAGAGTGAGGTCTGTGGATAAATAAATGAGGTGACTTTTGTTCATTTATAGTCTTTATTGTTTCTGGATGTCTATGACCACCCTCTGTCACAGTCTTAATTGTTTTCAGAATGAAAAAAGTGGGTTTTTTTTTTTTGTATTTTAGGGAAAGGTCCACAGGGTGTTCAGGGTCTCACTAGTAGACTGGACTCGTAGTGATCTGCCTGTTTACAGCCTTCCAAGAGCTGGGATTACAGGTGCATGCCACCAAGCCCAGCCTCAATCACCATTTCAGCTTGATCTGGAAGCAGGGTTGGCATGGCAGGCCCGGGGATGAAACCCTTGGCCCCTGCACCTGCTTGCAGGCCCTTTAATCCGCTGAGTTACTTGGCTGGCCCTAAAAGTTTCATATCACAAGTGCTGACAGCAAACAAATTTGTGGCTTCAGAAAAGGACGTTTAAGTCTGGAAACAAACAAATTTTTTTTTTTCTTTTCCTTTTTCTTTTTTTTTTTTTTTTGTGGTACCTGGGATGAACTCTGAACCTTGTACTTGCCAGGCAGGCGCTTATGCTGCTGAGCTATATGCAGAGGGGATTCTGCATTTATACACGGAGCCACCCATCTGTGCTGTGGAGTCCATGTTCAAGACCTGTTGTGTATGGGATGGCTTTGTTCTGAGTCCCGTAAAACCATTAATTGTGTTCCTCTTCCATTTCTCTTGATGCTGCAGCACAAACCTTGCTTTCTTAATTAGATTTCAGAGGACTCAGAAAGGACCCACTCCAGATCTGAACTGTTTCCTTTGGTGACATTACTGGGTTTCATTTCAGCAGCCTGGAGGCTGCGGCACCCTGCTGTGCAGCTGGCTTTGTGTTAGCAGCCCTCTAGGGCCCTACAGATAAATGAGGGAGGCAAAATCTGAGCATATAGAATAGTAAGTGAACAATCAAGGCCAAGCTGGGTAGTACTGGCTTTCAGAATAACAATTTGGACAAGGTTGAAATCTATGTGGGCTAAAAAGCCAGAACTTTTAAAATTATTATAATTACTATTATAACAATAGTGGCTCATGTTTATTGAGCATTAAGTGTTCACCAAATGCTCAATAGCGTGCAGATCACTTTGTGTGCTTTCTCTGGTTTAATCCTCCAATAAATCTTACAATTTAAATACTTACAAAGAGAAAACAGTATGCCCTTATGAACCCCATTTTATAAAGGAGGATACTTAGTCTTAAAGTAGTTATGTAATTCAACCCAGTCACAGAACTAGCAAAGGCAGAATCCATACTTTAATGTAAGGTTCTTTGACCCTAAACCATTTCACGTATTGCCAGAATATATCTAGGTATTACCTAAAAATACAGCATGATGCAGCACATGAAATCTGTCTTTAAAATGTACATAAATTCTAATAGATAAACAGGAAGCAGAAAAGCATTTTAACAGCAGAAACAGCACATACATACCCTGAAGACAGGAAAGACCATGATACCTAGGAGAAGCAGTGGAAGAGAGTATGTATACAGCAGAAAGTATGTGCTTCGGAGGGAGTGAAGTCTAGAGTTGTGTGCTGTGGATCTGCACAGATTGGTGTGGCACGGGAAGCTGGGCAGGACGTGTGATACAGGTATTGTTGAAGAGCTTAAAGTCATATAAAATAAGATGACCAAGGTTCTGAAGAACACAACAGTCAGAGTAATGTGGTAATATTTTCCAGGGTGGCTCATTCATTCATTTACATCTTCCCTAAGTTCATTCACAGTAATGTTCCTAGCACATCTAAGACATCACTATGAGAATTATGGGAATTATAGAGAAAAATAGGATTCTCTCTTATGTTCTGAAGTCCAGGTGGGAATAACTTGAGCTAGGGTTTCTAGAATCTATCAAGTTGAAAGAAGGTGGTGAAAGTAGACTTCTTTCAAGAATGATATATTCTAAATGGACTGCACGCTCAAGGTCAATATTTCTTTCTTTTTCTGACTTAGTATCTGCTTTTTGAGTGCAAGATTTATGATAGCTATTAAGAGAAAATGATGATTACTTGTAAGTTATAGGTATGAGTAAAGGACAGATAATAAGGACATGACCTGAGATTGCATAATAGGAAATAATTAGACATAAAAGGGAGGGAATATCACAATCATTGCAGGCAAAGCAAAAGATACATATGAATTTTTTACTCAGAGTGAAAGCAAGGTGGAAACAACCAACATAGTAGAGAGATAACCCACAGAATGGGAAAAAATTTTGCTAGCTATTCCTCAGATGATTGATATTTAGAATACATACAGAACTCAAAAAAATTAGGACCCCCAAATAAAAACCTAAGGAAAAATAAGCTATTAAAATGACAACTACTTCTCAGAAGTCACATGTCGAATGAGTATATGAAAAATATTCAACACCACTGCCCATGAAAGAGATGTAAATTAAGATGATACTGAGAGGCCATGTTAGCCCAGAGAAAATGGCTGTCATCAAGGAATCAAATAAAAAAGCTGATGAGGACGTGGAATTGTATACTGTTCTACACCATCAGTGGGAGTGTAAGCGAGGACAACCACTATGGAAATAAATATGGAGGTTGCTCAAAGAACTGAAGCTAGAAATTCTACTCAGCCTAGCTACTCCTCTTCTATGTATCTTCCCCAAGGAGTGAGCAGCATCACATTAGAGTGATACGCAGGCTTATAAACACTGAATTTATGATAGTTAGATCTTGGAAACAGCCTATATGCCCATCAATAAAAGAATGGATAAAGAAAATGTTGTGTTTATACACAAAAGAGTACTACTTTGCCAGAAGGATAGACTTAGTCATTTGTAGACAAATAATGCATTTTAATTTAATACAATAATTTTATGTGAAATGAATCAGACACATAAATATCAGATTGTTTCTCCTATTTGAGAAAATGAAAATATAAAAAGAATAAAATAAAATATAGTAAAAACTAGGGAGATATTTTTCAAGTTGAAAGAGGTGAACAAAAGATGGGAGGGAGGAGGGAAAAAGGAAAGGGAAGGGAGAAAAACAATTAAAATCTGTTGTATGTGTGTACCCACTCTGCACGAAGAATGGGATCATTATGTAATGCAAACATGTACTAACAAAAAATGAAAACCCTAAAACCAAAACCAATGTGGAGAAAAGATTGGAAGATGATATGTACCAAATCTTGAAAGTTTAGCACTGATAGTATTGATAGTTTAAAGATGGGGAAAAATATGGAAAGATATTTAGGACATAAAAACCATGAAGACTTCATAACTGAACACAGGGGCGAGGAGAAAAAGATGTCAAAGAAAACACCTATGTGTTAACTGTATAGCTGGGTGACTTACAATGCTTGCCCAGAGGTGTCCATATACTGATGGAACAAATATGAGTTTGGATGAATTAGTTCATTTGCATGGGTTCACAGGAAAGTCATCATAAGACAACCATATATATGTTTCTTTTATATTTTAAAGGAAATGTAAGGGCTGACCAGATAGCTCGGTGGATTACAGTGCCTGCTCAGGCAGATGCAGGGGCTGGGGACTCGAGCCCTAGCCTGCCGTGCCGGCCCCACCCCTGGTGCACCCTGAGATAGAGACTGAGACTGGGCTTGGTGGTACACACCTGTAATCTCAGTGCTTTGGAGGCTGAAAAACAGGAAGAATCACTATAAGTCCAATCTATGTAATGAGACCCCTGTAGACCCTCTATTAAATACATAAAAAAATAATAAAATAAAAATAAAGGAAATTAATGAAAACAATAAAAGTGATACAAAATTTCAGAACAAGATGGTAGAACATTTAAAATGGTTATTATTATCTTCAAAGTATTTATTTAGATTACCAGATATAGGTGTGCAAAATTGATGAAACAATATAAGCACTAATTACCCCTTTCAATGAACTAATAATTGTATATGTGTTTCTTGATATGCAGGAGGGTTCTGAGGTGGATCCGCAGGTTGTCAGCTGAAACAGAAGATGGTCAAATTCTCTTTATGGAGACCTCAGCTTCCTGTGATCAACAGTTAGAAGTATAGGGGCTGGGGATATAGCTTGGTGGTATAAGTGCTTACCTAGCAAATGCAAGGATCCAGGGTTGATCCCAGTACTGCATGCCACGCAGGCCCCGAAACCAGGGATGGTGGCACACACCTATAGTCCTAGCGCTGGGAGGCTGAGACAGGAGGATCATTATGAGTATGTGTAGCGAGATCCTGTATCAAATAAATAAAATAAAAAGAAAAAATAGAAGTATGGAATCAGGGTTCTGCCAATAAACATCCTTGCCAATTGAGAAAACTATCCACGCTATTTATATTTAGGGGTCATAAAAAAGAGGAGCATACTGGAATCATATCTACTACAATTTGATAGAAGAAATTTAATGAGCACCTGTTGTGGACAAAGTCTGCTACTAAACAATATAAAAGTTGAAATTTTAATGACACATGGCCCCTGGTAATGTTCATATTCTACAACTGCTAAGTTAAATGAAATCAGTGCATTTGGTTCTCAAGAAATAAACAATAATAAAAACACTTTAGTGTGTTATTTGGTTTTTATTAAGTAATAAACAGCAATAAAAGAACTTCATTCTATTTTCTATAATCTTTTTTCTCCTTTAGCAAAGCAGAGGTAGATTAGAGCAATGCAAACTCAGGTAGCAAGGCTAATACACTCTAAAGAAAGGAATGACACAACAGCTGAGTGTGGTGGTGCACGTCTGTAATCCCAGCAGTCAAGGAGGTCAATGCAAGAAGACTGCCTGGGATGCTCATTAAAACACTGTCTCAAAATTTAAAAATACTAGGGGTATAGTTCAGTGGTAGAGCACTCCTGGGCTTGTTCTCCCAGCACTGCATAAATGAATGAATGAATGAATGAATGAATGAATGAATGAATGAATGAATGAATGAATAAATACCTACGTACATATAGAATAAGAAAGAGTTGGATACTTGCTTATACAGCTCAGCCAGTAGATAAAGACCAGGTTACTTTTAAGTGGACAATGATCCTGTGAGCAAAGATTTCCTGACAATCCTGCCTTTCGTTTATATTTCTCATCACTGATTTTAACTGAAGAAATTCCATCATTATCAACATAGATTATAAAGTCATTTAAGGCAGACTTCCTATAAGGAAGTTGAAAGAAGGGAAAAAAAAACTGAAATAATGAGTGAGCGTATTTAATGTCAGTAAGACTAGCATATGCAGTGTAATTTTGAAGAAGTGATGTATCTGACAAAAGATTTATATTGAGAATAAATAATGCTTACAATTTAATACTAACAATATTAATGACAATAATAACAGTTGCAAGACAAATATCTTAATTTTTAAAATGTTAAAAAGATTTAAAAAGATCTGGGGAGATAGCTCATGGTCTAAGCACCTGCCTGGCAATCTCAAGGACCTGGGTTTGATCCCTGTTACTGTATGACATGCCTGCCCAGCCCCAGGCCAGCCAAGCTGGCCACCAAAACCAAGTGTGGTGGTGCATGCCTGTAATCCCAATGCTGATGAGGCCGAAACAGGAGGATCACTATGAGTTCAAGCTGCATAGCCAGACCTTGTACCAAATACATAAATTAAAAAAAAAAGATTTAAGATTTAAACAATGTTTATCAAAGAATATATATGAGTTGCTAAGAAGTACATTGAAAAGAATATCACTATTCCACAGATTAGTGTTTTTTATCTTTTTGTACCAGGGATTGAACTCAGGATGCTGTCCTTGCCACTTATTCCACTGAGCTATCTCCCTGGCCCCACTATTCCACAGAGAAATGCAAATTTAAACCATATTGGGATATCACTCATGGCACAAGCATGGAATAGTTAAAATGGTGAAGATGTGGAGAAACTGGAGATTGCATTCTATTGGTAGAAATCCAAAATGATTCAGTCATACTGGAACAGAATATGATAGGTTTTTAGCCAGCATGTTCCAGATGACTCCATAATCCTAAATATTCATTCAAAAGAAATAAAAACACATGCATACAGAGCGTGTCTGCAAATGTTCCTTGTAGTCTCAGACAGAAGAGCTGAACATGAGCAATGATTCAAACACCCATCAGTTGATTAATGGGTGAATGGAATGCTGTCCCAAAATAAAAAGGAAGGAGATGCCGATGAATGCAACAATGTGAATGAATACCAGAAGCATCATGCTAAGCTTAAGAAGCCAAGATCTACTCTATGGATCCATTTATGTGAAATTCTAAAAAAGCACAATTATAGGGACAGAAATGTGAATAGTACCAAGGGTATATGCCAGATGGAGAGGATTAGAGGGCAGTCCTAGCTTGCTTGGTCAATGTAAAGACCGAAGTCTTTGGCAAGTTACTTTGGCAAGAAGCTCCCGATCCTTTCAGGATATGAAGAAATGAAAACCACTTATCCAGTGCCAGCTCATGCCTGTCCATAGCGTCTAACTCGTAGGCTGTTGTCAGCTGAAATTAAACTCTGCTCAACTGATTAAGCTCTCTGATTTGTCTTTGTCCACTGAAGTAAATTTCTGAGGAGACATAGATTTACCTCAGCCATCCTGTCTGTGCTACTTGAGCATGGTCTTCTCCAAAGAGCCTGGAGCTTTCTTCATCAGGCCCTTTCATCCAGGGAATATTAATAATAATCCAACATTGTAGTATACCAGGGTTGTCTAAAGCAGCCAACACTACAAAGTAGGTTCTCTTTTCATTACACTCCACACAGGAAATCCATATCTTCTAAATCCAATTAAGGGGTAAAGCAGATAAGCAGTTTACAAACAAATGCATCTCCATATACCTATGTAATAGAATAAAGTTATTTCACTAAGGTAGCATAACTAAAAGTATTAGCAACAGTTAATATAACTGTTTTAAGTCACATAACATTAAACTTAATATTGGTTATATTCTAACCACCTTCATGTACTTTTTTTTTTTTTTTTTTTGGTATTTGGTACAGGGTCTCACTACTCAGCTTGGACTCATAGTGATCCTCCTGTTTTCGGCCTCCACAGCGCTGGGATTACAGGCATGCACCAACATGTGTAGTCTCAGTGGCCAGTCTACCAGGCCAGGGAGAGGGGCCATCTCAGCTTGTGGTGCCAGGAATCAAATCCTGGTCACTATGCTTGCCTAAGCAGGTTCTCTGTCTGCTGCAATATCTTGCCAGCCCTTTCACTTAGTTCTTATAACAAATATTCACATTAGAAACTATTGCTGACTTCAATTGTGAGAGTCAGATAAATATACTATCTAGAGACACACAGATCATAAGTACAGGGATCAGAATGCAGATACAACTCGAATTAAAGACCTTTGGGGCTGTGGAGTAGTTTGGTGGTCTAAGAGTCTGCCTGACAAGTGAAAAGACCCTGGTATTTCATGGCAAACCAGGTCCTTGGGCATGTGGTGCCTGTCCTGTCACTGAAACCAGGTGTGGTGGCATGATCTGGTAATGCCAGGGCTGGGGATGCTGAGACAGGAGGATGAAATGAGTCTGAACTGCATAGTGAGACCCTGTACCAAATGTATTTATTTGCTTGCTCCTCCAAACAGCAGAGAACATTGTACATTTCACTTGTACACCAAGAGCCACACCGTTGC
This sequence comes from Capromys pilorides, assembly GCA_004027915.1. Classification (NCBI taxonomy): domain Eukaryota; kingdom Metazoa; phylum Chordata; class Mammalia; order Rodentia; family Capromyidae; genus Capromys; species Capromys pilorides. The sequence goes on along the minus strand of PVKN010008871.1, from coordinate 13,648 downwards.
GAGAATCAACTATCTAAAAAGCCAAACTTGGAATAAAGAACACTGGAAAACAAAGAAGAGGTTGGAGTGAGGCAAAGTGAGTGGGCGTCCATTAGGTGTGGCTTCAGAGTCTGGAAAGTGAGCAAAAGATGAGGATTCCAGATGGCAGAAGATGAGGATTTGCTTCCTCCACACTTGCAGGTGAGAGAACCTGAAAAAAATGAGGGCAAAGCATAGCTTATCTGTAGTTAATAAGGATATAGAAGCTGATAAGAAAGGAATAAAGATGCTGTTTGAGAATTTTAGAGGTGGGTTCTAAATATAGCTCAATGGCTTAGCACCTGCTTGGCAAGCAGGAGGTTGTGAGTTTGATTCCTAGTACCAAAAACAAACAAACAAAAACACAACACTTTAGGTGTCAACACTAGGCTAATGCTGTGACAAAATTTAGTAGTACACAAAACTCTCTCAAGAATTAAGACTTTTATTTTGCAAAATGATATCATGTTCTAATAAAATTAGTATTTTAACTTCCTATGGCAAGGCCTATAGTCATATAGATGTGAGTTCCAGAGACTTACACGACCTCAACCTAAAATTTGGAAAGCCCCAAATACTGTAGGCAAACAAAATGCCCCACACATTAAAGAATGTATTTGACTTTGTCTGAAAGTCTCCATTGATTAAAGGACCATGGTTCTTGTAAATTTATTATTGGGAAAACTACACTTTTTCATATTTTGCCTCTACACATTGTCTTGTTCTGCTGCTGTATATTTAGAGAAAAAAAAGAAAAGGCAATTATTCCATTGACATATGTTTAGCTTTTGTGAAACTCATATGCATCAGCTTTATTTCCTAATAGCACTTAGTCAAACTGCTCTTTCAACCAAATACTTTCGGAAAATATTCTATGTGACTGAAATTATGTTGTATTATACAAGAAGAAACAAAACATTTTTAAGTTTTTCAGTGATAGGCCACGAGATAATTTTCTGTTTTAATAAGAATGACCTTGGTATAATAGTTGGAAGTCATATTCTTTTATTAAGGCATTTCTTTGTCAGCTATATCTGAAAGAAAAGTTCTTGGTCTATCCCTGTGACAGATATTTTTGTAGCCACTCATTCAAACACACTTTTTTAATACTCACCAAAATTATGAGTTATATGCTATGTCCAGAGGATAAGGCATTGAACATAAAATGTCCTTGCTTTCCAAAACCTGAGAGTCCTGGTGAGATGGACCTATAAATGATGATGAAGATGTAGTATAATGTAATAAGTGGTTCTTAATCCTGGCTTGATTGTATGAATGTGAAGGAGACTTATAAAGATGTTATATGTTGAGCTTTTACCAAGAAAATCTGATGTAATTGGTCTGATTTGGTTCTTGTATCTGTTAATAATGTCTTATTCATGTATCACATCCAAGTAAGTTTGTTATACAGTTGCTGTAGTGGAGGAATATGTAAGGGATGTCAGCCACCTTTTACTATTGTAAATACTTTCTGGAAGAACAAGTCTCTTCTGTTTACAGTTTCAGAGGTTTTGGTCCATGGTCAGCTAACTCAAGGTGGAAGCATTATGGCAGAAAGACATGGTGGAGGAAGCTACTCCTTTATGCTGTTTGGGAAATGAGGTACAAGGGAAAGACCCCAAGAGAAGGGACATGATCTGCTGCCTCCAGTTGGACTCTATGTCCTAGTAGCCCATGAACTCATCACTAGACCATCCATGATGTTAGGATCCTTGTACTTTAATGACCTCTCCAGGCCCTGCCTCTAAACACTGCTGCTGCAATTTTTCCAAGGTGTTTTGAAGACACTTCATATTTATGTATGAACCACAAATTAAATTTCCATGAGGGCATTTAGTAGTCATCTACCATGGAAGCTCAGATGCACATCTGGTAGAAGGGAGCCCTAAGTGTTATCCTTCCATGAAAAAAAGCAATGCACAATTGAACTAGGAAGAAGGCTCTTTCCAATAAGGCACATCAGTTTAAGCAAAAACTAAGAAAGAACAATTGTGAATAGAAAGTTTATTCATGTTTTTACTCCATAGGTACTTACTGAGCTGTTTCTATATCCCAGGTGCTGTCCAAAGAAAAGTCACCCTTGCTCTTATAGGAACTGTAAAACTAATTCTTTTTTATTTGTAAATTTTATTTTTTATAAAGAGAATAAAAAATAATAAAAATTATGGAAACGATACAGAATTTCACTAAATAAGATGGTAGGAGTTCAACAACAGTTGTTATGTTGGGTATTGTTGTCTTCAAATTCATTGTTCAGATTACCAAATATAAGCATGAAAAACTAATCAAAAATTAAAAAGAAGAAATAATTTAAGCATTAATTATATATAAATACATAGAATAGCTTCGATAATTGCATTAATGATTTCTACTTGTCTACATAAAGGTGAACTCTAACTTTGTTCCACCAATTGTAGAAATGATTGTTAAATTACAATTCTGATAAGTGCTATAAAGTAGAAGTTCCTGAGATACGAAAGTTTACTTGGATCAGATCTGACTTGCTCCAGGGCATGGGCAGGTGTGGCTACAGGGCTGATGACGAGGCCAAGTCTGAAGCAGGAAGCCTAAGCGAGAACAGAGTGCAGAGATTTGCTCGTGGAGACACTGGTGTTGCAAAGCTCGAAGACGGAATGCATGGCTGTAGAAATGAAGCAAGGGAGCCACAGGGAGCTAGCAGGGTGCTCAGATCGGCCAGACCCTGGCAGGCAATGCAGTCCTGGGTATGCTGTGTCCCTTCTGTTACTGCTGGGTGTGTGACACATCACTTTGCGCATCCCTTGGATAATAGCACAATATTTGTACAAATACCTCAATATTCTCTTTAAAATCTTGTCCTGTATTTATTTATTTTATTTTATTTATTTTGTGGGGGGCTGGTTAAGCCCTCCCCAGGGACAGGGCTGGCACAGCATGTGGTGCTGGGGATCAAACTACAGTCTCTGCGCTTGCCTAAACTTGCCTAAGCAGGCACTTTAGATGCTGAGCTATCTCACCAGCCCCAATCCTGTCCTTTATGTAAAGTTCCAAGCGCTAATTATCTTGTTTCACTCTGTTCAAGATCTATCTAGAGAATGAATATTAGAACCCAAGATTGATAACTTTAAGCGTAAGTCTTTTTTCATCAGAACACAACTAATATTTTTGTTTATTAGATTTCATATGCTAAACACAGATAGACAACGTGTTCTGATAGGTTTAGGATCATTCATCTATGACTTGTGACAGTACCAAGTTATCTGGAGCACTTTATGGTTTGTCATTTATTTTGTAACAATGACAAAAGTCAGAAGATGAAACAGAGTTTTTAGGCCATATAGCGATTGCTAGACAGAATGACTTAGTTGAGAGGGATCTATTAAGACAGATCTGTGTTCATAGCTGCAGCAACTTCTTCAAGAGGGCATGGACACTTACATTCTCTATATCTGAATATAAAGAAAAGGAAGATTCTCATTGCCTAAATTCAACTAATCAAGAAGACAGATGTGTTTTATCAAACAAAAGTCCTCAGGACCCTGTGTGACTTGAGAGGACACAGCTAACATGGGTGAGTCTATGCACTGTTCCAGGCCTTGGTCTCTCTCTTGAGGCGGGGAGGCCATGCCGGCCAATCCAACTGTCTCTGTATGGCTAAGGACTATATCTATTGGTTTCCAGACTTGTGCCCGGTGCAGGTTAGGGCCAGTATTTGGTCCCAGTCACATTCCCAGGAAATGGGAATTTCCTGGAAATGGGAATCACATTGCGCCTGCCTAACTGGGAAAGATATATGAACAAAATGGAAGAAATAGCAGCATCTCTCTTTTTTTTTTTTTTGTCATTTTAGCTCTGTAGAAAATACATTGGGCCTAGGCATGGTGACACATACCTATAATGCCAGGAC
>PVKN010008870.1:10642-24618 GCA_004027915.1 Capromys pilorides | reverse complement strand
ATATTATTCCACTGTGTATTATTTTGGTGTTCTTTCTTAGCTAGTCTATTAGTAAACATTTCTATTTTTTCTAGTGTTACAAATAATATGTTGAACATCTTTATGTGGTTTCATTTCTTTTTTTCTACATACAGAAGTATATCCGTCAGATAAATTCTTAGAAATGGATTTTTTGTGTTTTTCTGTGTTATGGTGTACATGTATTTATTTTTGACTCAGTAGTTTTTTTTTAAAGTCTCACAAAATGATCCTGGAAATAGTGGTGCACACCTGTAATCTCAACATTCAGGAGGCTGAGGCAGGAGGGTTACTGTGAGTTTCAGGCCAGTGTGGGCTATATGGTGAGTTCAAGGCCAGCCCAAACATATAGCAAGACCTTTTCTCAAAAAAAAAAAAAAAAAGAGGTACTGCTAGTTGAGTGAGATAAGATGGTGGCGGTAAAAACAAAATGCTACAGGTATGAGGGAACTGATTGGGAATATGTCTTGTCAGAGAGAAAATGAGAGCTGTAGTAGTCAGGAAGATCTGCTAAGCTATGTGGGTGCTGTATCTGATGATATGACTTAGATGAACACCCCTGGGTGAAGGACACATATTCATGTAAAAAGGGTCCTCCACTCCCAAGTTTGGATCTAAACTTGGATTTCTTCAATGGAGACCAGGGATAAGAGCAGTGCAGCTAGTACCTGAAGTTGACTAAAGAGGTTTAGGGTTTATTGTATAGCCTGTCTTCACATTTATGTGTTGGTTTGTTTGCTTACTTGCTTGCTTGTTTGTACCAGGAATCAAACTCAGAGATGCATCTGTGAGTTTGGGGATCCCTGGGGCCACTCACATGTCTTATGTGCAAATTCAGGTGGCCCAACAGACTATATCTGATTGGATAAGTCACAGAACTCAGGGAAATACTATTCTCAGAGTTGAAGTTCTATGCAAGGAAAAAAACACAAATCAGAATCTGCCAAAGGAACAGACGTTTGCGGGAGGTCCAAATGGGAAGTTTCCGTTGTTCTCAGGAACACAGTGTCCTAGCACGTTAATATGTGACAACACATACAAGATAGTGGCAACCATGAAAGCTCACAGACACTTTGATGTCCAGAGTTTTTATTGGTCTTTTAACTGCCAGTGCAGTTCCAGCCTCTTCCTTCCCAGGCTTAACTAATATGTGGCCAGAAGTCTAGACCCTCTAGTCACATGGGGGGGTCCAGCCCACCATGTCATCTGGTGTACAGAAGCTATCAAATGTTGGGGGTGGGGGACACTTGAATGGCAAGACAATCCCATGACCTAGGAAACTGTAGGGATGTAGAGCTTGTCTCCCAGGAACTAGGGATAGTGGCAATCCAAGTTCTCGGCTGTCTACTGATACTGAGGGTAACTAGGCCTTGGTGCAGTGAGTTGTGCTATACTAGGTACAGTACAGTCCTAGTAAATGCTCACGTGGGCTTGAGGGAAGAACATCCCATATCAAAAGTCAGTCTCCCCAGAACCCAGTGCCCTGGTTAGTGACACTGAGTCATTTAGGAAGACTAAATATGTTCTCTAGAATTACAGGTAAGTTCCTGAACTGCAGCCTGCAGGATGTCCGTACTATGGAGGGTTTCTTTAGAAAGTGGGGCCTTGAATGTGGGACTTAGGAAAGGATTTGTGAAGGAAGAAGGCTATACTTCTGTGCAGTTATTTGCTCATAGTTTCTAAAACTTCAGATTATTTGCCTAAACTTCAGTGCCATAAAAGGCAGTTTGTGTGTTTGAAGGCAATAAGCTACTCTATAGGTATCTGCACTCCATTGTTTATGAAGAAAAGTGTCAAATTCAGGGCTTGTTCTTTACCACCAAAAAGGATGATTTCACAATGCAAAATCTAGTGTTGATTTTGATCTTAAATGTATATTTTGACATTTCATAACATTCAAGAGTAAAACCAGTCAATGTGAAATCATTCTTTAGTGTATGGCTTACATTTTGAGTTTAATACTTCCATTAGATTGAGAGAAGTAGAGTTCTGTTGTTTTCTTTGTCAAGTTAAATTAAAAATGTTCTTTTTAAAAATCATTTGAGGGGCTGGGGAGATAGCTCTGTGGCACGAGTGCCTGCCTGGCAAGTGTAAGGTCATAAGTTCGAACCCCGGTCCTGAAAAAAAAAAAAATCATTTGAATGATTACATGAATGTTATAGATGGAGACTTATGCTGCCATAATTTAGGAGTATATATTTCTAAATACATATTTTTAAATATTTATTTAACTTACTGTAGTGAGGATTGAGGCCTTTGTATTGAGCTGGAGTTTCCAGTCTTTTTGTTTTGTATTAATTTTGAGACAGGATGTCACTGAGGTGGTCATTTGCCAGGGTGGGTTTTGTTTTGATCCTCTTGCCTCAGCTTCTCAGAGTCCTGGGGTTGCAGGTGTGTACCACCCTGTCCAACTAACAGTACTCTTAGCCCTATGTTTTTCTTTTTTCTTTGCTTTCTTTTTTTTTTTTTTTTTTTAACATTTTTTGGGTTATTTTTCCTTCCCAGGTCATTTGGAGAAAATGAAGAAATCTGTATAAAAACATAACAAACTATAAAGTATTATACTTGTCGGATAAGTTATTAGACAGCAAAATCTCAAGCAGAGGGATACAGACGGTTCCTTCTTTTGTGTCTGAGAATACAGAGTTCTGCTGAGGAAGCCCTACTCACTTCCAGAATGAAGAGTCACTACTTAGAAATCTTGAAGTCTCAGTCTCTTCCTCACAGAATTTTGTTTCTTCATAACATGACTAGTCCAGAGATTACAGTCAGTGTTGTTAGTTTTAAAAATATTAGTTATTTCTAATTTTAGACATAATGAAGTGATAATATATATATTGTTATAGCTTTAAAAATTTGTCTTACAAGTACTTGCATGTCAGTAATAAAAATCTAACTCATGTTTTATGGGTATTGTGTTTTCAAGGTAAGAACAAGCCATAATTTATTCAGTTGATCTATTTATGAAATTGAAAATGACAAACTTCTAGGATTTTTTTCCCATAATGAGCAGTGCTGCAAGGAATACTCCGTGCACATTGGTATACACTTTTTTGTGTCCAAATTTCCAACTTTTTCAAGATAAATGCCAGCAAACAGGTCAGTGTTGTATATTATCACTGTGGCTTCCAATTAGGATTTCCCTCTAACCTGGGAAAGGGACAGAGTAGGGAAGAGGTAGTTGTTAGCTCTTAGGTAATTTAGGTTTCTCTTATTGCCTAAAATAAAATGGGTGTGGCATTCTTTTTTAAAATTTTTTATGTGTTTAGTACAGGGTCTGTAGGGTCTCACTATGTAGATTGGACTTGTAGTGATTCTCCTGTTTTCAGCACCCCCCCCCTCCCCCCGTGCTGGGATTACAGGCTGGAGCCACCACACCCAGTCTCAATCACCATCTTGTGTCTCACAGCTGGTGCTTTAGTCCGCTGAATTCTGGCCACCCCAAAGTTTTAGCTGTGTGTGTGTTGGGGAGAGGGTTGGTACTGGGGATTGAAGTCAGGACTTTGCACTTGCCAGGCAAGCACTTACTGTACTGGCCTGGGTGTGACATTCTTGATTAGAGATTTTTTTTTTTATTCTGCACCAGTTTGGTGGTATTGTTAGTAAAGTTTCTATGACCTTTTTGCAGTATTGGGGATCAAACTCAGGACCTTGTGCTTGCCAGGCAGGAGCTTAAGCCATTGAGCTATTTCTCTGACCTGACCTTTTGTTTTAAAATATGCAACATGTTAAAATAATGGGCATTGATAGTCTGTGCTTAACCACTTTTAGATGTTGAGGTGGTTTTTGTTTTTCCTTACTTTCTGTTTAAGTGCATGTTTGCAGTACATGATGTTCACATTCTCTGTGTGGAGTTGATATATGTACATAATACAATGTAGCCCCCCCCCCCTTTTTGAGACAGAGTCTTGCTATATAATTCAGGGGGGCTTTGAACTTAGGGCAGTCTTCCTGCCTCAGCTCCCCCAAATGCTGGGGTTACAAATGTGCACCACCACACCTGTCCTTAAATTTCTTTTTTCATTACCTTTTTCCCTCTCTTCCCCTTCCTCCATCTCTAGATCTTTATCCATTTGAAAAAGATGTTTCCCTGTTTTTATTATGCTCATCATTTATAATCTTTCTTTTTTCATCATTTGTAATCTTGACTTTGTCATATAAGAGAAACTATATTTAAGCTTCTGTTTGATTTATTTCACTTACCATTGTGGTCTCATAGTGTAACTGTTTTCCTATAAGTAACTCTAATTTATCTAGCTAATAACCACACTTCCCTTACCCACTCTTTTATTGATGGACAAGTAGACCATGATTTAGCTGTCAGGAATTGTGCTGCTATGAACATGGGAGCACATGGGTCACTGTAATAGGATGTCATTAACTCTTTCGGGAAAATGCCAGTACCTAGAAAGGGAATAGCTGGGTCAGTGGAATTTCTAGGTTTAGTGTCTTAAGGAATCCCCATACTGATTACCATAGTGGCTGTAGTAGTTTACAATGTAGAGGAGAGTTTCCTTGTTCCTACAGCCTCACCAGCATTTGTTATTACACACACAGCACACCTCCATCATTAGTGCAAACAAGTTGTTAAACAGATAAGAAGTTAAATAAGGAATAGCTATAGTAAACATTATCAAAATAATTCAATGAAAGATTTTTTTAAAAAAAAACATGTTCTCAAATACACTTTAAAATAAAAAACACCAGCTAACAACAAGTCATCACATTAGCTGGGTTCAGGCAGTGTTGATCCCTCACATATCAGAAAAGCCAGGGATGAAAATGACGTAGAAAACCTGGGAGATCGTATGATATGACAGTGATGCAGAAGTGCTCAGCAATAATCATGATTATGAAACAAATGTAATACAGATAGTATCTTTAGGAGATCAATAAAGCATCTATTGCTCCACTTCCTCATGGCCTTTTCCAGGGATCACACAGTTGATATTGCTGGAAGCTGTGTTTTGAATGTGCAATTCTGACTCATTAATGAAGGAACTTCTGTAGGTCATTGCAAGGGCCCAATGAAACCTAAATACTGCTGACAAGATTCCGCAGACCCATGAACCGGCTTGACTCCGTGGAGATCATTGAAAATGCCAAGATATTCTTGATAGTGAAACTGGCATTCATAGAGCCACTGCTTTATCTGCTTCTGCAGAAAATACCTTGGAGGATAGAAAGACATTTAAAGTATATAATAAAGGAGCTTACTAGCCAGGAGTGTAAGACAAAAATTAAACACATAAAACAATCACAGAGCCAAGAACAGCAATTAGCAAATATTACGGTACTGTGTAAACAAGATGTACTGTACAACAAAAGACACTGAGCCTTTGTCAAAAAGATGTACAGAACCATATATACAAAAGATGGGCCATAAGTCCAAACAGTACACCTTGGTCGTGAGCCCAACCAGTCATTAAATGGGCAGGTTGTGAAATGAGAAATATTTGTATTTGGTTTCTTGATGATGGCTATTCTTTCTCAGATATGATAGAATCTTCGTGTCCTAATTTGCATTTCTCTAATAGTGGTGAACATTTCTTTATGTATTTATTGGTCATTATTTGAGGCTTTCTTAGATACTGTGGCTGATTTGCAGTTAACACAGAGCTTTCAGTCCTTAAATTTACTGGTAATATTGATAGTTATTGTACAGCTCAGGAATATGATCAATGCTGAACATTCATGTGCGTTTAAAAGGAAAGGTATATTCAATACCTGCAGAATGGTATTGAATGTAATTAGTGATACAGTTGTAATTAACTACATGCTGTTCAATTAGGTCTGCAGTTTTGCTGTTTTTTATTTGTCATGTTTCTTCTTTCTTTGTCTCTGGTATTACATCTTCTTTTGGCTTAATCAAAATTGTAGCTTTTGTATTTTTAATCTTGACTTTTGAGGTATTACCTCTGCATTTTTTTAAAAGTGGCTGCTCTTTAAGAATTGTAGTCTGCTTCTAGTTCATCAGTCTTTTTAGCGTATCACACAGAATACAAGACCCTTGCATTTATGTCACTTTTATTCTTCTCAACCTTTGTGGTTCTTATCCTATGTAGCACCGATAAATATTTTATACCTTAGAAAGTAACATTTAATTTTTCAAGTGAGTCTTCAAAAAGAAAGGGAAATGCATCTAGTGTTTAATATCTACCCACACATCACTCTATTCTGATGATCTACATTACATTCTGTAAGCCAGAAGTTAGCATTTTTTATATTAAAGATCTAAACAGTAAATATATTAGGCTTTGCAAACAAATAGTTTTTCTTCTACTTCAAAAGTAGTTTTTAGCCGAGCGTGGTGCCGCACGCCTGTAATCCCAGCACTTGGGAGGCTGACGCAGGAGGATTGGTGCGAGTTCGAGACCAGCCTGGGCTACAAAAGTGAGCTCAAGGCCAGCCTAAACTGCATAGTGAGACCCTGTCTCAAAAAGACAAAAAAAAAAAAAAAGAAAAGAAAAGTAGTAGTTTTCTTCTTCATATTTTTTCACTAATTCTTTTCTTTGGGGAGGGGGGGTTAAAAGGAATCAAACTCGGGTTCTTGTGCTTGCCAGGCAGGTGCTTATGTTGCTGAGCTATCTCCTTTTTCCCTAACTCAAAAAAAAAATATGAAAAACATTTTTGGCTTACAGATTGTATGGAAAGGATCTGTGGGCCACTCTTTGTAAACTCCTGCTAGGAATACCAGCTGCCATCTGATCGCAGCTCCTTCCAGCAGCTCCTTCCAGCATAGTTACGAATCCCATGTTTCATTATGGGAAAATGTTTTTGTCTTAAATCATTTGTTTTTTTAACCCATTTTTGGGAGAAACACTCTCACAGTGCTTCTGATGTGAGATGCATGAGTCAGTTCTCCAGCTCCTCAAGCACTGGCTGGGTGTCCCATGGTGTCAGTGTTATCTGTGATTCTGTCTGCATGGTAAAAACCCAGCCACGCAAGTCTGCTCTCACATAGTACACTAGTCACAGATGACCCAGCCTCCCCGAGCTTCTTTTTTTGTGAAAATATTTATAGTATTTAATTGAACTTAATCTAAAAGACCAATTGGGTATTAATGGAAAAGTCACTATAGTTATGCCCACATTGTTCTGTCAGAAACTTAGATATAAATGCTTAGTTTTAGTGTGTCCACGCACAACTCGCTTTTTGGTATAACACTCATTGGCTGCAAGAAAGACCATTTGGTTTGTTCATTAATAGTATATCTCTTCATTGCTGGGGTGTCTTCTTTGCATTTCTCCTGCTGCTGATTTTTATTTTTGTCTTTGGTTCTGGTATTCGAACTCAGGACCTTACACTTGCCAGGCAGGCACTTGTGCCCCTGAGCTCCTGCTGTTGATTTTTAACACAGTTACCTGTGATTGTATGAACGGGTTTGAGTGGAGACATGTTCATCATGTTAATTCCAAATAAGAGTACTTAGTTGATACTAAAGTAATAGGGAATAGACAGGTCATGCAATTACCTGATATTTTGGAGGCAAGTAGTTTAAGCCAAAGGAGTGTAGCCAAGATTCAGGAATAAAAGCCTGCACAGGATAAAGTGTGAAGCAAATTGAGTGCCTAAGAAAAGAACAAAGTCATAATGGCTCTATTTGACAATGCAGCTGAATTTTTTACCATTTTCCCTGTGGCCTTAGACAATCTTAAGTCTTGTGTATATTTATCTGGGCCCTGTAGGACCCTTCTGACCCCTTGGCCACCTCAGCAGGGAGTTGTCTCTCATCTTGACTTCTGACACTATGAATGAGGCTTCCTACAAATCCTTCCTTAGATTTGATTGATTTGCTAGGCTAGTTCATGGAACTCAAGGAAATACATTTACCAGTTTATTCTGTAAACTATTAGCAGTAAGTGAACAGCCAACTGAAACAGATACACAGGGCAAGGTGTCCTTCCTGTCTGTGGGCATGGCACCCTGCTAGCACTTCCACGTGGTCAGCAACCTAGAACCACGTAGATTTTGTTCTGAGGTTTTGTAGATCTTAGTCTCCAGCCCCACCTAGCCCCTTCCTCATATCTCAGTGAGTAGGACTAAAAGGTCTGGCACTCTAAAATCCCTTGGTCTTTCTGGTAACTGACCCCAAACAGAGGCTGCCTAGGGGCCTACCATAATCACTTCATTAACATAAATTGATGTTTATCATCTGTAAGTATGATGTTAGCTATAGATTGTTTGAGGATGTTCTTCATTGAATAAATCCCCATATGTTCCTCGTTGAGAGTTTTTATGAGTTTTTTGTCTCATGTACTTTTTCTGTACCTATTGATACAGTTGTATGATCTTTCTTGTTTATCCTATCAATGCGGTGGATTGCATGGTTTTCACATGCTATGCCAGAGCGGTATATATGGGATAAATCCCTCTTGGTCATAGAACACTATTCTTTTTGTGCATTGTTGGATTTGCTAATATCTGCAGCAGTACTCTAATTGCAGCTACTCAGGCTGAGTTAGGAGGTTCACCAGTTTAAGGTCAGCCTGCAGAATTTAGGAGATGCTGTCTCAAAATAAGAAAACAAAATGTGGTTGTAGCTCAGTGGTAGAACACCTCTGGGTTTGATCCCCAGTGCTGCAAAATAAATAAATAAAAATTGGCTGGAGTTTTTTTATTTGTTTTTTATGTTCATAAGAGAAATTGATCTATAGTTTTCTTACAACATCTTTGGCAGTTGGATGGTGTTGGCCAAATAGAACAGGTTAAGAAGCATCCTTTCTTTTTGCTCCTGTCTTCTGAAAGAGATTATGGGGGCTCAGTATCATTTCTTTCTTAACCACTTAGTAGAATTTACCAACAAATCCTTCTAGGTCTGGAGCTGCTTTGGAAGATTATTAATTATTGACTTTTTTCCCTCATAATACTAAGTAATAAACCTGGGGCCTTCTCACTGAGCCCTTCTTTGTTTTATGTTTTATTTTGAGACAGAGTCTCACCAAGTCGCTAAGCTGCAGCAGTTAGCTCCCTGGAGTGCTGAGCAGGCACTACCACACCAAGCTAACTCTAGTTCTTTAGTAAATAAAACCATACTCAAAATGTCTGTTTATGTTCATTTTTTCAGTAATATTTTCAAAATATTGAATTCTGGATTGTTAGTAGTTTTGTTTTTGTTGTTCCTTTTTTCCTCTTTATCGTTTACAGTCTTGTTTCTGTGCTTTGCTCCCATTGTTTATGTCGACCTTGACTGTTTATGTACCTGCATAAGAGAGAGCTGGTTCTCTAGCTGCCTTGAAGATTATTTTATTCTCTTTATACTGGATATTAGCACCTTGATTATCATATGCCTAAACGTCTGTTCTTTATATCCATCCTCTTGGAGTTTGTTGAGCTTTGTGGATCTGTTAGATAAATGTCTTTCACCTAATTTGGAAAATTTGAAAATTACTATTTATTCAGATATTTTTTTGTTTCTGGCATTCTGGTTGCATGGTATAGTGAGAGCCTCTAATTGGTACACAGGTACGTGTATATAACTTACCTGTTTAGATAATATGTGTGTCATGAATATATGTACAGCTAGTATGTGCCCCAAACACTATCGTATTAGGATGCACATTCAAGAATGCTTCAAGAGGCTGGGTGTGGTGGCGCATGCCTGTAATCCCAGCACTTGGGAGGCTGAGGCAGAAGGATCCGTGCGAGTTTGAAACCAGCCTGGGCTACAAAAGTGAGCTCAAGGCCAACCTGAACTGCATAGTGAGACCCTGTCTCAAAAAGACAAAAAAAAAGTGCTCGGAGAGCTTGGTACCCTGAGTGGCCTGGAGCCTGAGAAAACCCAGTGAGGACTCCAGGACGAGCCCTGGTGGACACGGCATCAGTTCTGAAGGAAGAAGTATCGAACTCAGGTCTTTGCGCTTGCCAGGAAGGCGCTTATGCCACTGAGCTATCTCCCTAGCCATGTTTTATTTTTCTTCTCTTTCAAATGAACTGAAGTCCTACAACTGTGTGCTTTTTTTTTTATGAGTCTATGTTTATAAGAGATTATAAGCCCCACTACCTTGGGATTTAGGATTTCAACAAATTAAAACTAACAAGCATTCAAAAGGAAAACAGATCCTTTCTGCAGCTGATGCTATCATTGTTTTTGGATGCTAACATTTCTGGAAGAACCTTGAATGCCCAGGGACTTTCAAATCCTGCTGCTCATCATCTTCAGTCCTCTTCAAACCAGTTCAGCACTGGAATTGCCAGGTTACTGCCAGCCCTCTGTGAATCAGTTATCCTGCCAGACTGGGTCTGAAAACCAAGGATGTGGATGCACTGGAACACATGTACCCAGGAGTATGTGTACCCTTCTGATGCCATTCTCTCATAGGACTCCATTGTGGTGTCAAACGTTGACAACATGAGGACTGACTTTCTACTTGAAACCATGGCTAAACAGGGCAAAGTCCTGGCTTTATGGTACTGCTCATGGAAGCCCATTGTGATGCAACAGGGAAGGCTACAGCATAACTTGATTCATGGGATGTGTTCACGAAATCTCATCTGAACTTTCACAGCCATAAAATACTCCCAATATCTTTCCCATTACTTCTGTTATTTGCTGCAATAGACTCTCATTGCTTGGAGTTTGATGTATAATAGTAAATTGTGGAGAAACACAAAGTGTTAAAAAAAAAAAAGTGTTGGAGATGATGGCGTTGGATGAAACCCTACCATCTCAGCAACACTTCAGTAATGTCGCTGTACATATTTGTCCTTTCTGTTAAGCAGAAGACTCCCAGAGGACAAGGTTCTGGCTTTTTCTTTGTAATTAGATCAATTAAAAGGCAGCAGTTCTCAGCTAATGTTGAAAAGTCCACAAATGTGAGCTGGGCATGGTAGCACAGCCCTGTATTCATTCCACTCAGGAGGCTGAGGCAGAAGGATTGCTGCAAGTTTGAGTCCTACTTGGGCTATGTAATACATGCCAAGTCCAATCTAAACTATGCAGCAAGGGGCTTGGGAGATAGCTCAGTACAATAAGCACTTGCCTGGCAAGCACAAGGGCCTGAGTTCAATCCCTGGTTCCACAAAAAAAAAAAAAAAAAAGGCCCACAAATCTTGTGTATAAAGGCAAACTGTTAGAAATTCACAAACCATAAGCACCTGCCTGACAAGCACAAGGCCCTGAGTTCAGTCCCAGGTACAAGAAAGAAAAAAAAAAAAGAATGTTTAAGGAACATATGAGCCAAAAGAAAACAGGAAAAATGTAGCAGTTTTCATATCAGACAAGAATAGCATTTGGGTATAAAACATAGAATGCAGGAAGAGTTTGTATATGCTGGTAAAAGGAGCGTAATGAAGAAATACCATAGTGAGCATTTAAACACCTAACAAAGCCTCGATATATGTAAATATGTGTATATCTAGTAGTAACCCAAGCTGCAGGCAGAAACAGAGAAATCAATATTAAAAAGTCTACAGAATCCTATTCCTAGAGAACTCTTTCAGAAGTAAAACATGGAAACAAAGCTTTATAAATGAGGGGTGGAGTTGAAGAGAGGGTGGGGGAATGGAGAAAAAAAGCCAAGTTATATCAGGTACAGGTACATTCTGTATGATGAGTGTGATTATTGTGTATATCTAAAATGTATCAATAAAATGTAATTAAAAAATTTTAAAAATAGAGAAATGTATATTTCAAATATAAAAGTTACAGAAGTATTTTGTATGTATTGGCATATATAGACATAGATGAATGGAGTAGAATTGAGAGATTTTAACCTTTATGTTTATGGCCAAGTGATTTTTTTTCTGGAGGACCAAGTCAATTCAGAGTGGATATATTTTTTCCACAAATGGTGCCAGGACAACTGGATATCCTCTTTGTAAAGAAGGACATTGGATCACAAGTTCATATCTTATACAAAAATTAACCCACAATAGATGAGAAACATACACATAAGAGCAAAAACTCTAGAAGAAAAATTAAATATAAAATTTTGTGATCGTGGATGAGAGAATGGTTTTCTAGGCCAGACAACAAAAATATAAGCAAGGCTAAGGTATAGCTCAGTGGTAAAACCTTTGCCTAGCTTGCAAGGGGCCTTGGCTTGGTTTTGCAGCAACACACACATGCATAAAGGCACAAATAGCCGTGGGAGTAAAACCAGATCAATTGGATTTTATTAAAATTAGGAGGTTTTCTGTATAAAGGGACATTATCAGGAAAACAAAACCAGATGTGATGGTGCATGCCAGCTCTTGGGAGGCTGTAAAGCAGGAAGATCACTACAAGTCCGATCTCATAATGAGACCCTGAACACCCTGTAGATCCTTCCCTAAAAAAAGAGAAAAAGAAAAATGCTTAGTAAACCCAACATATCTGGTAGTTCCAGATGATAAGAAATTGTCTGAAGAGACTCTCCATAGCTCTCCGAAGCTGAAGCCTCTCTGAAGAGGCTTTCTGTAGCTGAAGAATTCTAATTAATAAAGCAGGAAGGGGGAACATTGACAATCACCACTTGTCACATAATAGGAATAACTGTGGGCAGCATCCGTTGATGGAGAGGAAAGCTAGGCTGGAGTGAGGATAAACAAGCTCTTCATCCTCGAAACTACAGAGTAACTCCCCCCAGTATATTTAATTACAAAATGAACAATAGTGACTTACAGAAAAGAAAGTTGGCAGATGCGTTTGAGCAAAATTAACATTCCCCAATAATGAGGCGTAGCATATCAACAGCACGTTCCACTGCTGTGATACATTGAGAACAGAGCGTCCCTTCTGCAGTGTTCTTCCCAAAAATGCATGTCCCAGTCTAAACATTAACACATCCATCCCAGCTGTAAGATAGCTGCAAAATTCTTGACCATAATTTTTTAAAAGTCACGGTCATGAAAGTCAAGCAAAGACCAACTGAGGAACTGTCACTAACTGTGTGGAGCCCTGCATTGGATCCTGCATGAATAAAGGACCTTAGTGGAAGGACCAGTGGACTTGATATAAGGTCTGCAGTTCACACTACTATGCCAGTGTTAGTTGCTCAGCTCTGCAATGCATGACTTCGCCAAGGAAATGCAACATATATGACAGTTTTCATTTTTATTTTAATGTTTTTGCAGCGAGGGTAGCCTTCAGAATAAGGGCCTTAATGTACAGGACCAGTGGTTCTATTCCTCAATTTGTGTGTGAATGCAGTCTGACAGGCCTCTGTGAGAGCTTTGATAGGGACACATTGCAGTATTCGTAGAGGTAGAAAGGAAGTGGAAGAAATCTAAGTGTGCCTGCCAGGATAGTAAAGATATTATTCCTGGTTACAGCATTCAACAACAGCACTTCTGATGTCAGATTGCGGGTTTTTTCACATGCACACATTTCATGGAATCAGGAATTACCTTAAAGTATGCTTTGTAAATGTGTCTAACCGGCACGTGCAACAACTGAGAGCACCCCTGTCAGCCTGTCACCATCCTCTCCCAGTGTCGTAGGCCACTATATTATGGCCAGATGTACAGACCTAGCTTGGGAATGATATATCTTTTCTTCATAATACCAAGTCTGGCTTTTATAGGATTGATTCTGATTTGAAATACTCTTATGAAATATGGTTATTTTATGACACTGATTTTTTTTCTTTTACTTTACAGAGACTGTGCAGTTGATCCAACTTGTGTTTTATGCATGGAGTGCTTTTTGGGAAGTATTCATAGAGACCATCGATACAGGGTTAGTAATGTCCAAATAATCACTGTATGTTGTATTGAACTGTGTACTAAACACCTTTGCTTTCTTTTTAGACCTCCATGATTTAACACTAATATGAGAAGAGTGGTTTGAAAGTGTCTTCTTTAGGACTGGGGATATAGCTTAGTGATAGAGTGCTTCTCTGCCATGTGCCAATCCCTGAATCCTGTCCCCACCCAGCATACAACGCCCTCAAGAACAGGTTCTTTAAACACCATTAACCATCTCACAGCTTTGTAGAATAACTAACCCATTCTTTTTTTTTTTTTTTTTAATTTT
>PVKN010008870.1:0-10542 GCA_004027915.1 Capromys pilorides | reverse complement strand
CAACTGCTTTGCATTTGGTTTTGAACTAGCTTGCTAGCTTGTTGTGCAGATTTGTTTGTGACAGGTTCTTGCTATGTAGCCTAGACTTTATATTTCCTAAGCCCCTGTTACCTGTCCTGTCACAGAGTAGCTTTTTAGGGAATAATAGAGAAAAAACATAAACTACTTCTACAGTCCCTATTGGTTCCTTTCTGTCCCCTTAATATACTGCTCTCTGACATAGTGACAACACCTGCCAGCTCAGTGGCAGCATTATCCATCCAGTGTAGCCAAATCCAGCAGGAGCCCTCCTGAGCCTCTCACTCTCCTGATTAAGGGAGCCATGTAAGAGAGAAATCCTCTTTAAAATGCCTGTAGTTTGCTCAATACTGCCAAGTAGCTTGTTTTGAAATCACTTAGATTAATATGTGGCTTATTTAAAATAAACTTGAAAACACACAGAAGCTTGGCATTTTACTTAGTCCCTCCAGAAAAGTTTTAACACTTACTACGTGCTCTCTGATGTTGTTCTCACCTGTTATCTGGAGCACCCAGTGAATACTTCCTGACAGGGATTTTACAATCTTTCTTTAAGATGACCACTTCAGGAGGTGGCGGTTTCTGTGACTGCGGCGATCCCGAAGCTTGGAAAGAAGGACCTTACTGTCAGAAACATGAACTAAACACCTCTGAAATTGAAGAAGAGGTAAAAAGCATTTTCACAGAGTTGAAATAATAACGGACATGCTTTAAATACTTTCAGAAATTGCAATTCAATTAAGTGAGAAATGGATAAGCACACCTACTATGAGTAACTAAGTACTTTAACAGTTGTTTGCATTTTGTGGCTGCTATACCATCACCAATGGTATGCATTTGAAATTCTTTTTAGTTCAGAGTTTTCTTTTTTTTTTTTTGTAAGTTTATTTTATTTTTATTTTTTTAAACCTCGTTTATTTATTTATTTGTGATCTGGCCAACTCAGCCTGCCCTGGGGGTGGGGCTGGCGCAGCATGTGGTGCCAGGGATGGAACCACAGTCCTTGTGGCTGCCCAAGCTTGTCCAAGCAGGTACTCTAGACCACTGAGCCATCTCGCCGGCCCATATTTCAGAGTTTTCTTAGTTGGGACTTTAAGCATTTTTGAAGGCTTTTGTTAAGCTCTAATTTACTACTAAAAAGATTATTTTTCATTTATTAGTTTTTGTGTATTTGGGTCATAAGTAAGACCTTGTAAGCCAAGATAACTTTTCTGTTCCCATACATGACACCACCTGTAGTCATCTATAGGTGCCTTGGGTTCCTGACCAACCCACATATATAGAGATTGTAACTCACTGCATATCTTCACCTGAAAGCACATTTTTTTAAAAATATTCAGTTTGTACTATTTTTTTTCTAAATGATGTTTTTAATATACTAATGTGCTCTCACCCAATAAGTGCTTGGACCTATGCTTTTTATGATAATTTGATGTGTGAGTCATGATCTTTATTTCAGATTTTACTACTTTTGATTGTCAAGGAGTCCCTGTAGTATTCAGAAGACCTGTCATAGATTTGGGACAAGTGGACAAAATTAGTCCTTCCGGGTGCACATATGCTGCAGGTCTCAAATATTTTAACACAGTGATCAAGGATTTTGATGTCAGAAGATGTCTTTTAGATAGATCAGGATTTGTACAGAATGATTCAGTGCTATGGAAAACATAAGTTTTATCTGTTTCATCTGTTTTGTGCATATGTTCTAGAATTTCCTTCAGGAAGAAGTGTTCACGGTTCCAGATTTCCCTGCCTCTCTTAGAGTAGCTCCATTTAAAAAAATATATATATTTAATCAGAATTCTGTGTATAAAGATATAAGATAAGGGGCTGAGGAGATAGCTCCGTGGTACAGGTGCCTGCCTGGCTAGTGTAAGGTCGTGAGTTTGAACCCTGGTCCTGCCCCCTCCCCCCCCAAAAAAAGGTAAAAGACAAATTAAAATAAACTTGAAAAATGCCTTGGTATTTCAGAAAAAGATTAACATCCACTAATATAAAATTTTAGGAAATGGTTGAAAGTATTTGTATATTATATATTTAACGGTCTAGTGTCCAAGATATATTATTTATTGTAAAAATTAGTAAAAAGACAAGCCCAATTTAAAAATGGAAATAAGATTTATACATCCAAAAAAGATGTACAAATGGTCTATAAATACATGAAAAGAAAGTTGACATTAGTCCTTGAGGAATTACACATCCAAAACCAGTGAGGTGTCACTTGACTGCTTGTAGGAGAGATTCTCCATATGTTTGATGGAAACCGTATCCTCCAGACTGTGCCAGTTGATTCCTGTTTAGGAGTTAGAGAAGAGATCAAGGAAAAGACCATAAGATAATAAAAGTGGGGCAGAGAGAGAGTTCAGAGGCAGAAGCACCTACCCGGTAAGCACAAGGGTCCGTGTTTGATGTCGGGTACATGGCGT
Organism: Capromys pilorides; assembly: GCA_004027915.1. Classification (NCBI taxonomy): domain Eukaryota; kingdom Metazoa; phylum Chordata; class Mammalia; order Rodentia; family Capromyidae; genus Capromys; species Capromys pilorides. The sequence continues at coordinate 8,098 of PVKN010008870.1, read as the reverse complement.
CACAGTTGATAGTGACGAAATGTCTACCCCAAAATGCTCACAGTTGAGAAGACATGGGGAACTCCTACACAGTGTCCCTACAGAGGGGTGTCACCAAGTTCCCACAACTTGAAGATGCAGGTTGAATAAATATGCTTTAGTGGGGTTCATGTACATAATACTTTTATTATCTTTTTTTTTTTTTTTTTGAGACAGGGTCTCACTGTGCCATTCAGGTTGACCTTGTGCCCACTTTTTATAAACACCAAGCTGGTCTCAGGCTCCAAGTGCTGGGATTACAGGTGTGCACCAACCACACCTGACTCAGAACCGTTAATTTTTATAATTCCTGATTTTCATAGTTGCTCATTCCCTGCATGTTTTATATCAGAGGGTGTAGAGGGTGTAAGTGTAAGAGATTGAATGAACCCTATCTGATGAGGCACTATTTTCCCTAAGCTGAGTTTTGTTTCTGCTTGCTGTTATGATGTAGTGTGAGGTTCATGCTATTAATACCTACTTTTTTGGTTTTTTAATCCTCATGAACTTGCAGCTCAGGGTCCCTCTGTGCACAGGTGCGTTCACTATGTTAGTGACCACCGAAACAGAGTAAACAGTAATGAACAACTTGACATGTTAAGCAGTCTGGGTGAGAAGAGTTACAGGTAAAATGGCTGAGGAATTTGAAAATCTATTTTTGACTGAGTATATTTTTCTTTGAGTGCTAGACCCATCTCCTTTAGGAATTTTTGTCCTTTTTTTCTTCTACCTTTTCCATTTGTTTATGTCAGTTAACTAAATTTATCTTTTTTGTTTGTTTGTTTGCTTGTTTGTTTATTTCTTTATTTATTTTATGGCTGGCTCAGCCTGCCCTGGTGGTGGGGCTGGCGCAGCATGAGGGGATCGAACCGCAGTCCCTGCAGTTGCCTGAGCTTCCCTAAGCAGGCGCTTTAGACCACTGAACCATCTCGCCAGCCCTAAATTTATCTTGAGTCTTTAAAAATATTCTGTGTATGTGCATGTATATTTGGAAGAATATGCTAGTTACTATTCCCATAATACTGAAACCTGCTGCTTTTTTAATTTGAAAAATGAATTAATGCTAGTTAGCCATTAACCTAAATAAAATGTTTAGATTTAAGGTAAGGCATTAAGATTAAAATTGTATAGGTTTTGCTAGCCTTTACTGAAAGATATGATACATATCATGCATACTTAAAGGAATACTTCTTATATTAACCTAGAAATTTGGTGACTTATATGCTGTTAAGCCGCCTGTCCACACTAGCCTGCTAACATCTCACCCTGCAGAACAAAAGTAGACCAGTGAGTAGTTCTTATGAAATCAAGAAGCAGTTTTTTGTTTGTTTTTTTTTTTTTTTGCGGAACCAGGGATTAAACTGGGGACCTTGCACTTGCCAGGCAGGCACTTGTGCTCCTGAGCTATCTCCCTGGTCCCAGTTTTTTGGTTTTAATGAGTTCTTTCTTTTAAAAGACTTACAGACCTAATATGACACATCCATATTGTGGTTTTTTTTGTTTTGTTTTGTTTTGGTTTGGTTTTATTCTGCAAATTGGAGATTAGGGAATGAAACTGGAAAGTTGATTTGATTTGCGATTTTAGCAGTGTGAGAAAGCCATTCCAGAATGTTTAAATTTATTCCAGAATGTTTAAATTTATTTATTAGGCTTTGGAGTTCCTTTGAATATTTTGACTCATTTGATTGAAAATTGAGAATATTCTAAATGAAATATTTCAGCAGGTTTGATGTAGTTGGTTGAAAAGTATAAGATTAAATTCATTGAACTTCACCAGACATGATGTTGCACGCCTATAATCCCAGCACTTGGGAGGCTGAGGCAGGAGGATCCCTATGAGTTTGAGACCAACCTAGGCTACAAAAGTGAGCTGAAGGCCAATCTGAACTGCATAGTGAGACCCTGTTTCAAAAAAACAAAAAAAAAAAAAAAGACTTTTACTCAATTGGGCCAGGGAGATAGCTCAGTGGAATAAGTGCTTGCCCGGCAAGTGCAAGGTTGTGAGTTCAATCCCTGGGACCACAAAATTAATTAATTAATTAATTCATTCATTCATTAAAAAGAAGATGGGAAAAAAAAAAAAAGAAAAAGGTAAAAAATAAAACATAAAAAGGGAGCTGGGGAGATAGCTCCATGGCACAAGTGCCTGCCTGGCAAGTGCAAGGTCTGAGTTCAAAATCCAGTCCCACCAAAAAAAAAAAAAGAGTGAGAACGTGAAGGTAGACAACCTAGCAGTCGCCTCTGTAGAATTTTGAGAGATGGAAACAGAATGGGACATGGGAAGATTAGTGTGGAATTAACACGGTTGCATTCTCCCCTTGTTCTTCAGGATCCTCTTGTGCATTTATCGGAAGATGTGGTAGCAAGAACTTACAACATTTTTGCTATTATGTTTCGGTACGCGGTGGAAATATTAACATGGGAAAAAGAAAATGAATTGCCAGCAGATTTGGAGATGGAGTAAGTATAGCCCATTTATTCTGATACAGGAAGACTGCTAAATTGTAACTGTCATATAACAGTGATGGGTTCTAAGGATTTTTTTCGTTTTGTTTTGTTTTTTATGTATTTGGTATAGGATCTCACTACACAGTTCAAACTCATAGTGATCCTCCTATTCTTAGCCTCTCCAGCGCTGGGATTACAGGTGTGTGCCACCACACCCGAACTTGGGTGGCTGACTCAGCACACCCTGAGGGCAGGGCCAACACATCATGTAGGAATAGGGATAGAACCCTGGTCCCTACGCTTGCCAAGCTTGGTCTGCTGAGCTATCTTGCCAACCCTCCTATAAGGTTTTGTTGTTTATTTTTTCAAAGATTAGTTTTTAGAGAAACAATAAGAATGTTATAGCTTTTAAATATGTGATCCAGTTGGTGAAAGTTTCTCAGATTTGTTGGCTAGTTGACTTGTAGCAATATTTAAAGAATGTCAAGACAATAGCTGGTTTCAGGCATAAACAGGTTTTTCAAATTGTATGAAAACTGATAAGTGACCCTACAGTTCTTTTTGTTTCCTTTGTATGTTGGTAAATCAGCTTTTTCTTAAATCAGATCCCCATGTGTAAAGATCATATTGTCTCATGGTATAAGAACCTGAAAGAGTAAATAAAATCCGGAAGGTACAAGAGCTATTGTGAAAGGGGAAGAAACTGCTCAAAAGGAAAGAACAACTAGGATGAGGGAAAGAAGAAAAGAAAAAAATACACACACACACACACACACACACACACACACACACACACACGAGATAGCTAAGATAATTGTACTAATTTCTGTTGGTTTATTGAAAGGAACAGTTAATGCTTAGTTTTTTTTTGATCAATTTTACGTGCCTAAGGCGTCAGGGACGGGGGTTCAATCCCCGGCTCCAGATGACAATACACAATATAACAACCATTGCCGATTTCCCATTATCTTGTTTTGAAATTCTATATTGTTTTTAATGTTTGTTATTCTCTTTAAAATAAAAAGTCTTTCTGAATACTCAAACTCAGTTTTAACCACTTTGATTCTACTTATAAGATGTCCCATGCTTTGAACTTTTTCATTGTACATGTGCTATTTCTGTTTATTGATTTCGCAGACTTGTTACCAGAGAGCTGGATTCTGTCATGGCTCAGGCTTACTTTTTTCCTTGTTAATGGGCTTGCCCCAAACAGCCTTCTGTGTTACTAAAAAATAAAGGCAAACTTGTTGGTATTATATTTACAACTAAGTTTGAACTCATACTATAACAAAGAATTGAAGGACATTGATAATGTTTCTTTTGTGTGTTCCAAATAATTGGGATTGTGGATGAAGTGATTTTCAGTACAAATAGTATAGGTTGCTGTACTCTGCTGTTTTGGGAATGTTGAAATGTATTAGGCTGAGGATATAGCCCAATTGTAGAAGCCCTTGATTTCAACCCTGGGTAGGGAAGGGAGGAGGGAGAAAGGAGAAAGAGAGAGAGGGGGAGGGGAAGGGAAAAGAAAGGAAAGGAGGAAGGATAGATTACTTAGTACTTTGTAATTGCATCTTCATTAAACTCAGGTTAGCTTTCTGAGTTTTGCCAGAATGCACACCTATAATCCCAGCACTTGAGAGACTGAAACAGGAGGATCACCTCAAGTTCAAGGCCAGCCTGAACTGCATAGTGAGACCCTGTCTCAAAAAAGAAAAACAAAACTGAGTTTAAAGCCTAGAGAATAGAATAGTATCTGGCTTTTGTGAGTTTGTGACCTCACTAATCTAAATAAAACTGGCAGGTATATATTAAAAAGGAAAATCTGACATGCTTCAATTCTAGTGTTTCTACCTCAGTCTACCCAGAAACTTGAATCCTTCGTGCCCAAGTCTGATGCTTCTCCCCTCAAGTTCTGCTTCCACTCACCTCTGTACTTACTATACTTGGAGGCCATAGACACTTGCGTTGTACAGTTCATTCCCATACTTACTTAGCCAAAGTCAAATCTTAAGGCAAATGTGATCATATTTTCTGTTTCAAATCTTGTGAGATTTTCATGATTTTTCCTCTCTTCCAGACCAGACTGCCCTCATGCCTGTCTCCCCCTCCTTCCCTATGCTCCAGCTCCCAGAACCACCCAGGCCATCTTAGCACTTTGGCTTGTTCAGCTTTGGCACCACTGGCTTTTGGGATCAGATGAATCATTTGTCCTGGGAACTGCCTGGCAGATTACAGGGTATTGAGTATCATTCCCAGCCCAGTGGTGATGGCCAGAAATGTCTGCAAGCATCGTGGGATGGTTACCTACAGGGGTTGGAGAATCGTGCAGTTGAGACCAGTGATGTCAGATCACTTATCTAGCAGTTTTTACCTTAACTCCACACCTCAGATTCTCTGCTCTAATATCCTGCTGCTTTTAATAGCCAGTGTATTTGAAGTCCTTTGTTCATATCTTCCCCATCACACTATAATTGTAGCGTCATACATCTTGGAAACTCAGTTAACTTTTTCTGCTGTGCATGCTGCGCACTTTCTATAAGGCAAAGAATTCTCTTAATAGGTGAGCATGGAGCAAGAAAATGCACAAATGGGTCACCCACCATGTCATGTTTGATTCCGCAGAGAGAAGAGCGACACTTACTATTGCATGTTGTTTAATGACGAGGTCCACACCTATGAACAAGTTATTTACACTCTTCAGAAAGCTGTGAACTGTACACAAAAGGAAGCCATTGGTTTTGCAACTACAGTAGATCGAGATGTAAGTTCATCATAATATAATAAATTAAACTTTTAGTACAGATGAGTTACCCCAGAAAATTGAGTTAAAGGTATGTATGTCTAGACCAGTGGTGTATGCATGCTGCATTGATTGTATCGTTGAAAGCTCTAAAATATTCACCATTACTGGAGACATCTTTAAAATTTCATTTGAATATTGGCCTAATTATGTATTTGTATAATTATAAGCTGGTGACAAAAGCTTAAAAAGAAGATAGTTATCCCCATTCTACTGAGTGATTAAAAATACTCATCTACAAAAAAAGAAAATTACAGAAACCTGCTAGAAAAATTGTTGTCCAATTTGAAGAAATATACTTAAAGCTAAGTAAGGTACTTTGAAGGAAAAACTTCAAATTTCCTTTTCATTGATGAATAAGGTGAAGTTGTAAATACTAAAAATTGACTAGGGCTGTTGCTTGTTCAAGCAATTATTTGCCTTTGTAATATTGAACATGATATCTTTACAAAGTAACTTTAGTTATCTTTATTCATAGGGGCGTAGGTCTGTTCGGTATGGAGACTTTCAATATTGTGAACAAGCAAAATCAGTGATTGTGGTAAGTAATTTTAAAACATGCTAATATCATTTCGTGAGCTTAAGGTTATTCAGCATTTGTAAATGTATGTTGTTTTATTTTGAGAAAGGGTCTTGCTATATAGTTCAGGCTGGCCTTTACCTCACACATAGCCTAGGCTGACCTGAAACTTGGCACAATCCCCCACAAGGGTTGGAATCACAGGAGTGCCACGACACCCAGCTAAAAATTATGTTTTTAAAAATGTTTCAGGGGCTCAGGAGATAGCTCAGTAAGTGCAAGGGCCTGAGTTTAATGCCTAGTTTCACGAAAGACAGACAGACAGACAGACAGACAGACAGACAGAATTAATTTAAAAATGTTTCTTAGCATTGAGTACTTTAGCTCTTTTAATCTGTAAGAATAATAGAAAATGGGGCTGGGGAGATAGCCTAGAGGCATCAGCACGTACCTGGCCAAGTACAAAAACCTGAGTTCAATCCCCAGCCCCACTGTAAGGTCTTGGCCCAGATTTGGGTGTCCTGTGGCCCCAGAACCTAAGTGTGGTGGCACACACCTATAATCCCAGCAGTCAGGAGGTTGAGACAGGAGGATCTCGGCAGGTTCATTTGCACCTCCTCGCCATGGCAGTTGAGACTGGTCATGGTGGGGCATGCCTGTAATCCCAGCTCTTAGGAGGCTGTAAACAGACAGATCACTGATCTAGTAGTGAGACTCTGAATACCCTGTAGACCCTTCCCTATAACACAAAAAAGGAAAAAAAGGAAGAATAGAAAATGAATATTTAGATGAGGTGTACTTTTTCTGTCATCTTTTTTTTTTTTTTTTTTAATCTTGTATTTATTTGATACAGGGTCTCACTACACAGCTGGGACTTGTAGTGATCCTCCTATCAGTCTCCCCAGAGCTGGGATTACAAGTGTGTCCCACCACGCCTAGTCTCAGTGGCCAGCTTGGGATCCTTATACTTGCCAGGCTTAGACATCCAAGCTATCTCCCTGGCCCTGTCATCCTATTTCTTTATCAGAGAAGTCTCTAAAAAGCTTTTTGTTTTGTTTTTAATAGGTTTTTACTCTATCTTTTAGTAATTGTATGGGCCTGTAGAACCAAGATTAGAGTTTAAGGAAGGTTCTTGGTACATTATACCAAGATATAGTCTCTTCTAATAGCATTTTTTATTTGCTTATTTTGTTTTGCCTAATAGTATTTAGTGTAGTATTTTATTTATTATTATTATTATTTAATGTATTTAGTACAGGGTCTGCAGGGCCATACTACACAGATCGGACTCATAGTGATCCTCCTGTTTTCAGCCTCCCAAGCACAGTCTCAATAGCTGTCTCAGCATGCCCTGGGGGCAGGACCAGCACAGCTGATCAGGGATGGAACCCCAGCCGCTATCTGCCTACAGCAGGCGTTTTAATCAGCTGAGCTATCTGGCCGGCCCAGTGTATTATTTTTCTAAAAGAAATCTGTTTTCCACTTTATTTATTTACTTATTGCGATACTGAGGACTGAACTCAGGACCCTGTGCTTGCCAGGCAGGCGCTTATTCTACTGAGCTATCTCCCCAGCCATCTACTTTTAGATTTATTTTTAGAAGTGTTTTAACTTCCGTATAAGTTGCAATTTATGTAATTTTTCTTTTTTAAAAAATAGTTGTATGTATTATAAAATAACTTTAAATATATAGACAAAAATAAGAATAACATGAGCACCAATGGGCCTACATTATATCTTATTTTCTTCCTATTTATTTACAATAAGTCAAATAATACAGGACCCTGTGTTATTTTTTTTTTTTTTTTACTCCTATTACTCTTCCTTAGAGATAACTACTTTCACTAATTCACTTTTTCACTCCCATGCTTGCCTTTATATTTCATGTTTTAAACACTACTAACCTTGTCTACATTGTTGTGGAGACCTTTAAATATCATAAAGCCAAGCATGGTGGTGCATGCCTGTCTTAGTTACTTTTACTCATTGCTGGGACAAATACCCGACACTCAAAATGAAGGAAGGAAAAGTTTATTTAGCTCACAGTTGCTGGAGGTTTCAGTCCATATTCGGCTGGCCCAAGGCTGAGTGGAACAGGGCAGAGGGCATCCAATTCATGGCGGCAGAACAAGCAACTCACCGGAGCAGAGAGTAACAGCACTTTAAAAAGTCTCTTTGTGCTCAGTCACTCTGACGTGGGCCCATTGTGCCCTAGGGTGGAACCAATCACACCCCAGGATGGGCCCTTGATCCCGCTCTAGGGAGGAGCCAATCATATCCTAGGCAGGCCCAGGTCATGCTCCAGGGAGGAA
>PVKN010008869.1:0-24519 GCA_004027915.1 Capromys pilorides | reverse complement strand
TCATCCATTCCTCAAGTGATGGTCATTTTGGTTGTTTCCAGGACTTGGTCATAATAAATTGTGCTTCTATAAACATGGGTGTACATATATTACTATGGTATGATGTTTTCAGTTCTTTTGGGAAAGCACCCAGAAGGGGAATAGCTGGACTGAATGGTATTTTCAGTCCACTTGGGGGAGTGGGGGGAATCTCCACACTGATTTCCATAGTGGTTGTACCAGTATACATTACCACCAGCAGTGGAGAAGGGTTCTTTGTGGATAAGTTTTTATCACATTTTCAATTTCATTGGCTGATATTGGGCTATTCAGAGTTTTTATACCTTCTTGATTCTGTTTTGGCAATTTATACCTATCTAGGTATCTGTCCATTTCTTCTTTGTCTTCAATCCTGTGAGTGTTAAGATTTTCAAAATAGCTGTTGATGACCTTTTGCATTTCCACAGGAACTGTAGTAATTTCTCCCTTTTCATTACTTATTGCTTGAAATTGAGGTATCCCCCCGCCCTTTTTAAGGAGGTTGGCTAGCGGTTTATCAATCTTATTTAATCTTTCAAAGAACCAGTTTTTGGGTTTGTTAATTTTTGTATTGTTTTGTTTGTCTCAATTGCATTAATTTCTGCTGTAATCTGTATAATTTCCTCCTATCTTTGGGCTTTGGGCTTGGTTTGCTCTTCTTTTTCTAGATATTTGAGGTGCAGCGTAATGGGATTTATTTTTTCTTGTTCTGTTTTCTCAGTGTGTGAGTTCACCACTATAAATTTGCCTCTGAGAAGTGTTTTCATTGCATCCTACAAATTCTGGGAAGTTGTGTTTGAAATTTTGTTGGATTGTAAATACTGCTCAATTTCTTGTTTAATTTCATTTGTAACCCATTGGTTACTCAGGAGAGAGTTATTTAGTTTCCATATGTTTATGGGGCTTTTGAAATTTCTTTCATTGTTAAGTTTCAGTTTCATTGCACAGTGGTCAGATAATATGCATGGGATAATTTGTTTTCTTGCATATACTTAAGTATGATCTATGGACTACTATGTGGTCTATTTTAGAAAACATCACAAGTGAAGGTGAAAAGAATGTATATTCAGATGTTTTGGTGTGGAATACTCTGTATATACCCACCAAGTTCATTTTTTCAAAGCTTTGGTTCATTTCTGCTACTTCTTTGCTAATTTTTTGTCTGTAACCTATCTTTCTGAGATGGGGATGTTAAGGTCCCTCTGTAACAGCTACTCCAAATAAATAAATAAAGTAAAAGAATAGCTACCCCTGCTTTTTTCTGAAGTCCTGGAGCACATAGTATTGTTTTCTATCCTTTGACTTTCAGTCTATGAATTTGTTTTGTGTTAAATGTATTCGTTGTATACAGAATATTGTGGGATTTTGTTTCTTAATCCAGTCTGCCAGCCTATTTCCTTTAATTTGTGAATGGAGTCCATTTACATTGGTGGTTATAGTTAATATTATTGACTTATGTTTGTCATGTTATTTTCCTGCTATCATTTAATACTTTGCCATGTTTGATGGGTTCTTTCTGTTGTTGTTCTTGGAATTGCAGACATTATGATCCCTTTCTAGAATAACTTCTAGTACTCTGTTTAGGGTTGCTTTGATCATCATGAATTATTTTTTTTTATATGGGAGAATTTCGCTTCTCCATTAAACTTGAAAGAGAGTTTTGCAGAGCACATCAGTCTAGATTGGAATTTGTTTGCTTGTAGAACTTGCAATACTTCATCCCAAGGGCTGGTGGAATAGCTCAGTGGACTAAGTGCCTGCTTAAGGAAATGCAAGGGCCAGGGTTTGGTTCCTGGCCCTGCCTGATGCACTGGCCCTGCTCTCAAGCTTGCTGAGCTAGCAATGGAGTACAGGCACAGTGGCACATGCCTGTAATCCCAGCACTTGGGGGGCAGGAAAGAGGAGGATCACTGTGAGTTTGAACTGCATAGAGAGACCCTGTACCAAAAAAAAAGACAAAAAAAAAAAAAAAAAAAACTTCACCCCATGCTTTTCTTGACTTAATGGTTTGTGAAGAGAAATCTGTTATTCTGTTGGGGTTTCTTTTAAATGTGATCTGTTTCTTTTCTGTAGCATCTTTTAGTATGCTATTCTTGTGCTGAATTTCTAGGATCTTAGTCATTATATGTCTGGGTGTGGTTTTAATAGGCTTGGCATTATTTGGAGTTCTATATGACTGGGTTACCTCAATGTCAGATTGGTTCCCCATATTAGGGAAATTTTCTGCTGTTACTTCTGCCCCAATTTTTTATGTTGTTTGTGTTTCCTCCCTCTTTCTTGTTGATATCTATTAGTCTTGTGTTGTTCATCTTTTCCTGGTCTTACAGCTCTTGAATTATTATTTCCTGTATCCTAGTTGTTTTTAAAAGATTTTCCCTTACCTTTTCATTAGCTGCAACAGTGTCTTCAAGGTCTGAAAGTCTTTCTTCACTTTGCAGAGGTTTGATGAGATCCTGGAGGCCAGCGATGGCATCATGGTGGCCCATGGTGACCTCAGCATTGATATTCCTGCAGAGAAGGTCTTCCTAGCCCAGAAGATGATGATTGGGCACTGCAACCGCACAGGGAAGCCCGTCATCTGTGCCACGCAGATGCTGAAGAGCATGATCAAGAAACCCCGGCCCACGCGGGCTGAGGGCAGCGATGTGGCCAATGCTGCCCTGGATGGGGCAGACTGCATCATGCTGTCCAGGGAGATGGCCAAGGGTGACTGGAGGCCATGTGCATTCAGCACCTGATTGCCCAAGAGGCAGAGGCTGCCATCTACCACTTACAATTATTTAAGGAGCTGCACCACATGCTATGCCACCTGGCCCTCATTACCAGCAACCCCACAGAAGCTGCCGCCATGGGTGCCACGGAGGCCTCCTTCAAGTGCTACAGCAGGGCCATAATTGTGCTCACCAAGTCCAGCAAATCTGCCCACCAAGTGGTGTGGTACCATCCATGGGCCTTCATCATCGCTGTGACCTACCATCCTCAGACAGTGCACCAGGTGCACATGTACCAGAGAATCTTTCCCATGCTGTGCAAGGACCCTGGGAAACAGGCATGGGCTGAGGATGTTGACCTGCATGTGAACTTGGCCATGAACATCATCAAGGCTTGAGGCTTCTTCAAGACAGAAGATGTGGTCATCGTGCTGACTGAGTGGCGCCCTGGCTCTGGCGTCACTAACACGATGCATGTTTTGCTCATGCCCTGAAGGCCCTGGAGCCCCTCTCAGCCCCCTTTCCCATCCCCTGCCCCCAAATTAGGCCAGCAACACTTGTAGTGTCTCACTCCAGGCTGTAGTGTGGTACCGGCAAGCTGGGACACTGGGAAGATTTCATCTCTGCAACTAGCCTTTAACTTCGTGTAGTGGCCCAGAGCTGGTTGTCTGGGATGTGTCCTCACCCCAGCAAGGGACCATGAGAAAGGAGGCCCCCAGAATTTGCTACAGGAAGGCAGAAGCTTCACCTCTTTTGTGTGTTCTGTTGAGTTCCTATAGAAAGCAGATGCCAGAGAACCCAGCCATGGTGGACAGCATGGGGGCTGAGGGCATGGGACAGTGGATCTGGTGTGCCAGACTGGTCCTGAGCCCAGATGCTCAGATTCCCTCCCCAGTCACCTCGGCCTCCCCGCTCAACCTGTGCACAGTTCTCTGCAACCACACTCCATGTGCACGCTCTGCTATTGCTGTAGAGCCCACCTGTGTGTCAATAAACAACAGCTAAAGCTCCAGAAAGAAAGAAAAGAAAACTTGAAGAAAGAATATCCAAAGATAAGAACTATATCAAATCTAGCAGAAAATAAAGACATGCTCAGCTTAGTATCAGTCGTAAAAGAAATAAATAAATGATCCTGCTATCATCTTTATTTTTCTTTTAGGGAAGGGTCTACAGGATCAGGGTGTTCAGGGTCTCACTGCTAGATCCAACTCATAGTAATCCGCCTGTTTACAGATTCCCAAGAGCTAGGATTACAGGCATGCGCCAGCACGCTCAGTCTCAATTGCTAGCTCAGTGTGCCCTGGGGGTGGAGCCAGCACGGCAGGCCCAAGGATCGAATCCTTGGCCCCTGGGCCTGCTTGGAGGTGCTTTAATCCACTGAGCAATTTGGTGGGACCTTCATCATTATTTTTAAATTTTGGAAATATTAGCCAAAAATGAAAACATACTTAAAGAGATAAGTAATGGGGCCAGCAAGCTGGTCCAGCCATCTAAAGTGCCCACTTAGGAAAGCTTAGGCAACCACAGGGACCGCAGTTCAATCCTTGGCACCACATGCTGTGCCAGCCCCACCCCCAGGGCAGGTGAGCAGGCCATAACAAAAATAAATAAATGAATAAAAATAAATAAATAAAGAGATAAGTAGTGATAACATGGATATAAAATATGAACTAGTGGCAAATGATACAACACTAGCAAATCACACCCAATTGTATACTTACAAAAAATCACTAATTATAATCAATAATCTTTTTACTCCTAAGTGTAAGAAAACATAAACAAATACTCTTAGACTCTAAATATCTTTAAAGGTAGACAGACTGATGCTTCTAATTGAAAAATTCTGGCTTGGTAGCAATATAAAGTTTCAGACTCAATCTGCACTGGCAGGAGAATTCCAAACAGAAAAAGATTTCCAGAAAATAGGTCAGACTTTCTGATACGCAAAAGAAGATCATCTGAATTTTAAGATTAAAAAGGAAAAAACAGTTTGAGCATGCCAACAGAAAGATAAAGAACATACAAATATCAATTCAAAAATGTAACACATGTCCATAAGTCAAGTTTAATTTCACTAGTAGGTTTAAAATGTAAAGTGAAATAATACACCCCTCTGCCACTCAAACAAAGATTCAAAATCGGCAGGGCTGATGAGCACTCCCATGCATCCATGGCAGAAAACATGTTGATGCAGCTTTTAATAAAATAATTAAACAAATACTATTTTAAAACCTTTCAAAAGAACATATTCTGACCCAGTGATTCCATTTCCAGACATTTATTCTAGACAAATAATTATGCATGTGTACAAGAATGCATACACAAGAATGTTTGCAGTGATAAAAAACAGACAAACACAACGAAGGATTAATAACCCTGATGCTCTCACACAGTAAAATATTCTGCAGTCATTAAAATTAATGCTCTAGAATACTTAATGCCCAGAAGATTTATGCTAATGTACACAAAAGATGTAAATGGGAAAAATCTTATTGACTGAAAAGGGATTTGAAGCATTTTTATTTTTTATGTGTGTTTATTTATGTTTCCTAGTTTTTCTGTAATAAAAATGTGCCAGTTCTGAACAAAAGCATTTTCATTCTTTGACTTCCTCTCACAAAAACCTACTGAACAGAAAGTTTCTCTAGCCTAAGAAAGTAAGAATTATCAGAGGATCTTAAGTGGGAAAACTGGAACATATGGTCATGGTAACTTCCCCAAAGTCACTCAGACACTGAGGAGAAAAGCCAAGTTTCAGTCCAGAACTACTGGGTAGAAGTTATGACTTTCTCCACTCAATGCAGCTGCCTGTCAGTTTATGAAATTCCTGGCCAGTCATCAAAACTCATCTACATGATATCACTGGATTGTAACCAACTACACTTGCTGTCCAAATTTTCAAAGTTTCTGAGGCAAGAATAAAAAAAACAATAAAAATTTTAGAAATCACTGTATTAAATTATTGCTCTTATCAAATTATCTATTTGGAGTCACTATAGGCTGTGCAGAGCCAAGACCCAGTTTGGGTTTCTCTCCTCTGAAAGCCTTACTGACACAACCACCAAGGAATGAAGAAAAGCCATCAACATCTCAAGATGTAGAGTTTAGCACACAGTGGGGAATTATACCATGAGTTGCATGTCTTCCAAAATGCTGACCTAATTCCAAGAAATCTATCCTCATCTCGTGTTCTGCCTGCATTTGCCAGCTTCCAAAGTCCTGGAGTTGCCATTTACAAAAATGTACTTCTATGGAGGTCCTTAGCTGACAGTGAAACTTGTCACACTTGATAGACCACCCCCCAGGTGGCCACCCCACCCCCAAGCTTACCTGAAATCATCCACAACTGCTGGCAACACCCATATTTTCAGTCTCTTAATGTAATGAAATCCATATGTTGGATTTCAAAGTGAGCGACATTTTGATTAAGTAATTATTTTTCAAGCTATACAAAAGATTTCCTTTTATTTCAGTGCATAAGATATTGAAGGAAGAGTCTATATTTTATATAGTCTATACTTTATTACAAACTTCAATTTTAGCGTTAGTATTTCTGGAGTCCCCAGCCAATAAGAATGCTCATTACGATGAAATATTGCTCAGCCTTAAAAAAGAAGAAAATTCTACATTGATGACAAAAGAGATAAACCTGGACACATCGATATAGACATTATCAATGTGAAATAGGACATGGAAAGATACATACTGTGTGATCTCATTTACACATGGTCAAAGGCATAGAAACAGATGGAAGAGTGGCAGAGGAAGCAGAGTGGGGAGGAGCTGGTGAAATGGTTCAACAGTGCAGTAACAAGATGAACAAGCTCTAGAGTTTCAATGCACAGCATGATAACCAGAGTTAATATAATGTATGATCACAATAATGCATGATGACATTACTCAAAATTGAGAAATCTTAAGTACTCTTATCAAAAAATGGAGATAACTGGGATGGATATGTTCATCAACTTGGTTTTGGTAATCCTTTTCTGATATGTGTCTCAAAAAAAAATCACATTATGCACATTAAAATTAAGCTAGGCACACCCAGGTTGCTTCTCAAACTGTGTAGAGCAAACGGCCTACAGACATTTGTGTAGGACCTGGGTCAGAGACTAAGAAACTGCTACACAGAGAGACACATAGAAGAAAGGGAAGCAAAAACCAAGCATTCCCAGAGGAAGTTGTCAGATCCAAATCTTTCTTAAAAGCTTTTTCCAAATGTGCTTACACAATCTCACTTCAAAAACTCTGAATTGCAGCTCTAGATGAAGATCTGTTGTCTCACTCTAATTTAATGCAAAGAGAGCAAAGAAAATAGAAAGATAAGCATACCTTGGGAATGCACAGTGATCCTGTCTTCCATTGAGTCGCATGCTATAAAATGATTACTACAGTGTTCACTGTACTTGATTTAGTGTTGGAAAGCTTTCCAGAGTAAAGGGTATAATTGTCCTGTTTACTAAGGTTAGATATGTGAATTCATGATCTTCTTATGCTAAAAACAAAGTCCTATGTTGGAGGCTAATCTCCTTCTCTCTGTTGTGAAACACAAGTAGTGCTTTATTGTTGAAACTCATCTCCAAATTACCACAGTAGCAATCTCTAGTAGCAGTATCATCTCTTCTAGCTCTATACAGATCCTGTTCCTTCCTGTAAGTGCAGTTCCTATACTTACCTTTCAAAGAGAAGAGATTCTAGCACCAACAAAATGACTCCACCCTTCTGGTTTAAACAATGATAAGAAAAAAATTCAAAAGTTAAAAAACTTCCCAAGAACTGTAAAAGACACCAGCAGCTGTCTTGTTACATAATCATAAGAGACAATATTCTTGTGAAAAAATGTGGATAAAAGTCCAGGAGGAATCTAAAATGATTGTCATTCTGAAGTAAACATCTGTGTTGATGGAAAATTAAGACAAAAACACACATCTGCACTCAAAATTCAAACACAAGTCCCAAGTGAAGCATTAGTGTTCCACTGGTTTTTATGGGGGGAAAAAAACAGATCTCCTAAGCTTTGTAAAATTTGTACAGCAGCAGCCAAACTCAACCACACAAGACTGTCTTTCATCTGTGTGTTTTGGGAAACAATTAGAAAAAAATGAAATTGAAGTTTTCCTTGTTCATGTTCTTGTTTGGGGAGGGGGGAAATCCTGAGCATCTCCAACCACTTTGCCATCAAGCCATGGTATCTGGGCCTCATGATGGATTCTTTTCCAGTCTAGTCATTGATTTTTCCATTCTACGAAGCAGTCATGAGTGCTGTACTTATGTGCTCTGTTACAGAAACATCCCTGCACATCAGTGCAGACTGTCTCTCAGGCACCCCCACCTTGAAAAAACACATATCCCTCCTCCCATTCCTGTTCTCCTTTCCAAGGACGGGTCACAGTGGAAAGATTACTTCACTGTTCTTATAAAACACAGAGCAATCCCACTTCCTGAAGGAACCACACCCTTGAATCAGCAAAAGAGAGTACTGAAGACACACAAACATGAGATGGTATGCATGCATTCATCTCGTCTTCTCTTGAATGTCAACTTCCTTAAGGCAGGAAATAACTCTCAGTGTTCCTTGTGGTGACAAGCACAGCTTTACAGATGAGTGAATTCACAAGAGGAGCGAATGGTGAAGCCCAAAAGGCTTTTATCCATTTTTATGTCTTTCTGTTTAACAGTATCTTCAAGAAAGAAGTCAATGGAATATAAATGAAGGAGAGAGAATGAATAAATTGAATAGTATTTCTCATATCCTGCATCCAAGCCTCAACACCATGCCCATCTCACAAATGAAGAGCTGGAGGCTTGGAGGGGATAAGTTTTCCATGGCACAGGTGACAGCCAAATTTCAAGCACCACTGGCTGATGTGTCCGTGGACTTCAGTGTCCTCACATTGCTAACACAGAGATCTTGACAACTGGGCTAGTAGTCTGAGAGAACGAAAGCCATACTTCTCTGACAGAAACTTTTTATCCTTAAAACTTGATAAAGCTGGTATAACAAAATGTTCATCACTATAAAGCAAACTTAGGAAAACATCCAGAAAGTCTTAACATTTAAGCAACATAACCATCTGATGAGTTGTCTGTAATAAACTAGCTGCGAAAAATGTATGTAGTGAGGCAACCTGCTTTATTGGATTACTACCAAAACTCTAATGAAATGTTGGGGGAACTGTATTATTTTTCTCTTGCTAAATAGAAATTTAACAATTTTTAAAAACTATCACTTACTAATGCACTGCCTGTAGGTCACACATCCATGGCTAAGTTTTTACTCCAGATTTTAAAAGGCTAAAATCAACGTGTTGGCCAAGCAGAGGTTCTGGTAGGAAAATCCACTTCTAAAAATGTGTTCACAAAACTCAGTCCCTTGTCCTTGAAGGACAAAGTTATGGGTTTCTTGGTAGCTGCCACCAACCAATGTTTTAAAAGGTTCGTGAATTCATAACACCACAGGAAGAGTGGTAGGGACTAAGCAATTAGTTCAGGCACACCTGGATGACCTCTCTTTCTAAAGTCAACTGTAGTGCATAACATGAGTTACTCATAGGAGGAAAACCCACCAAACCACAAGTCCGGAATATTGGGTAGAACATGCTCAACAGAGGAAGAGATGGGAAGTCTTGGGGACCATCCTCAAATTCTAGCAGAAAACAACATAGATGTAAAATAATGCAAATGGTAGATTGAATAAAAGAAGCCAAACACCAACAGGACATCCAATTCGATGCCATTGAAGTTCAAAGGGACAAAAATTAATTGGTGCTGTTAGAAACCAAGACAGTGGTGACCCTTAGAGCCAAGGAGAAATAGACACAACAGCAAACATGAAAAGTGAGGGCTTGATCAAGGTCAGAGGCTGAGGATGGGGGTTCTGTGGCAATTGAGATGAGGCCTGTGACCACATGCACCTTAAGGCTCCAACAGAGAAGACAGAGACCAGTCAGTAAATAAATACCCACCATAAACTGGGATGAGTATTCTACTTAGGGAAATAAAGGAGTGCTCTGATAGTACGTAAAGTTTGATTAGAACTACGGCGAATGTTAAATATATATATAAAAATAGTAGAAGACACATTGCTGTTAATCCCTCCCAATACACTCCCTTTACTTTATGTGCACTTACCCCACATTCTTCCCACTTTCTAAAGCTGTTCAGGGGCTGTCTATATGTCTTAAATCAATTCAAACTGTTGCCTCTCATGGTCATTTGGACCTTGGGGAAAAGCCAAAAGGCACACAGGGCCAGATCTTGTGGTGAAGGTGGATAAAAATACATGGTAACATTCCACAAGCCTGCTTTCTGGTGGGATGACACACAGCAGCAGCATTTACTGTATTTTTTTATTATGAAAGACTTCCAGAACTGCTTAAGAAAGTGGAAAGAATAATGGGATGTGTGCTTGAAGCAAAAAAAAAAAAAAAAAGTGTATTGTGGAAGGGGATTAATAGCAATGTGTCTTTTACCATAATCATTTTTAATTTATATATTATATTTAGGTGCTAAGGAAATAACTCAGTGGTCTAAGCCCCTGCCTGGCAAGTACAGGACCCAAGCTCAATCCCTAGTACATCATGCTATGCTGGCCTCAGATCCCATGCACACCATTCCAGCCCAGAAACCAGGGGTCGTGGAGCATGCCTGTGACCCTAGCAATGGGGAGGCTGAGATGGGAGGATCACTATTAATCTGAACTACACAGGGAGACCCTGTATCAAATAATGTTTCTCTAAAAAAATAAAACCTTATGTTTATAATATATGTCATTTTTGATAGCACTTCAAACAGCAAGGATCTTAAACTAGTCTAAGAGGTCAAAGTTTATATTTTAAAAAGAATACAGATCAGGCATTGAAGAAGGGGTAATGGTTGACTTCGTTGCAATGGTTGACTGTGGATGGATCATTACCCGTAAGATATGACTGTATGAAATCTCTCTCTCTCTCTCTCTCTCTCTCTCTCTCTCTCTCTGTCTTGCTCTCTCACTCTCTCGCTCTCTCTCCCTATCCCTACCTCTACCTCTAACCCTATCCCTATCTCTCCATCTCCATATCTCTCTCTCTCTCTGTCTCTGTCTCTGTCTCTGTCTCTGTCTCTGTCTCTGTCTCTACCTCTCCCAAAGGAAACACTCCATCCTGTACTGGTCAGACAACTCCTTCAATGTTCCGACCAGCTCAGAATATTCTTTTCCAAGCACAATATTTGCAGGCTAGAATGTGAGCCAACGGTAACCACCCCTGAGTCTATGCTGCACAGTATTTTCATGATCAGGATCTGAACTCAGACTGCCTGCATTGGAATATGACTCTGGCAGTTGTCAATTAAGCCTTCATTTCCTTCTCTCTAAGACAGAAGACATAAGTATGAAGTCCGAGACAGGAAGCTGCTTCTTTAAGAGAGGGACACCTTGGTGGTGGAGGGGAGGAGGACATCAGCTGTGGGAGTGCTGTGAGAGTGAAGAAGGTATGAGATGGTTTTTACACTGGGAAGGGGACAGTCAGCCCACGGGAGAAGCAGGAGTACTAAGCACTCAAGCACCATTTCGAGTTCACAGCCATGGCCTGATGAAGGATTTCTGCAGCCGCATCTGGCTGTTCTCTAGGAGAATATAATGTGTGACTTTTGTGCTGACTTGTTTTACTTCACGTATTTTCAAGCTTCATCCATTCTGTGGTACATATCAGTTCATTCCTGCCTGTAGCTGAAGAGTGCTCCACTACAGCATGTGAGAATACCAGAAATTTAAAAATTGAAGAGGACACCTGTCTTCAGGTGGGGACTCAGTAGATGCGTTCTGCACAAGTGCTGCCTTTGTGGAACCTTGGATGCACACAAGGGAGCTTGTGTGTCCTGCTGTGCTCCCTGACTCCCAGCCACACCTTCTTGTCACTTCCCAAACACCCAGCCCTGTGTCAGCCAGTGCATGGCCCAGCCTGGCCCCGCCCTCTGATCTGTCCATGTGCTTTTGAAACTTGTACTCACCCTCCACACCTCATGATGCCTTTGCCTTGCCTGGGAAGATTCTCCTGACTCCCGGGACTGCCCATGCTCTTGTGGCCCTTGTGGTTTCTGACGCATCCTTATCACTTTGCACCCAGCTTCCTTTCTCATGCACTGATCTCCTCACTGTCTGAAGCCTCTGACAGAGAGAAGCCATCCAAATCCTTGTGCATTTAGCACATAATACACACAGGACCCTTCAGTGCATGAACCCAGTGAGTGGATTTTATTGCCTTATGAAGCAGTGCGTTCTTATCACTAGAAATAGTTAACGACTCCACCATAATTGAGCAGAAAGGATTGAAGGTTCTGATATGGCCCCAAATGGGACCCTTCACGTATGAGTTTCCTTGGGACCAGATGAGGCAACCAACTGAATAGCAAGTGTCTCTGAGCAAGAGAGAACAGGATGGAGAGTCAAGATTTCAGCAAGAGATGTCAGTGTGGACAAGGGAAGAGTGTCCACCTTAGGGTGAGGATGCCAACGGGGACCAGAAATAGCCGCCACTTCACCCGTTGATCTGAAGGTGAAAACAAAGAAGAATCCTACAAGATGGTGGAGGGGAGAGTCTTGATTTGACTTGGGACTCACACAGAGGAGCAAGACTCGGTTACTGCCGAAGTCAGAAACCAAAAGGCACCGAGAAAGAAATAAACTTCCCGTCATTCCATCTCCCACTGTCACCTGGTAAAATTCAAGGCCTACCAGTGTGCAAGCCCAACAAAGAGCCAGAGAGTCAGGGAACCAGGGGAGGGAATGGCGGTGGTCACCTCTCTGACCCCAGAGCGAGACAGAGGACGCAGCTGGAGGGTCCCACAGAGGAGCAGGGCAGCCCTGGAGAGGCAAGCAGGCCAGGACCGGAGGGTTAATGGCATGAACCCCATTTATTGAGCTCTCAAGCACCTCAGCAGAGCTGGGGACACAAGGTGACATGGTCCAGGCTTTCCCTGAGGATGATTCATCATGGTGAGCTCTGAAGAGGGCAAGGGAACAGGGCACGTGAAAACAACCAGGAAATCAGGAAAGGGCAGAAGCAGGAGGGCAGAGCCTCCCCAAGGGCATGAGCTCACGATAGAGCAGCCCCTCAGAAGGCCGCTGGCTCTCCAGCAGGACGAGCTGACGCGCCCTGTGAGTCTCCTACCAGTTGTGTGAACTGGGAAAGCACCTTGGTCTGTGGGTCTCCCACTGGGTTCTCCTTTTACCTCTTTTCCTTGTGACTGAACTTAACAGCAATACCACAGAGAAGCAGCAGCCACAGCCGCAGCTCCCGTCCAGCGCAAAGAACAGTCACTGAGGTTCGTTCCCCAGAGAGCCAAAAGTATAGACCAAATCCACAGGAGGAAAGGTCCGTTTCATTACCAGAAGTCCCTGGCTGAAGATTCTCACGGGGACTCGTTCTCAACTGCTTGATTCCAAAACGATCTGACTATCTTCCGGGCAAGGAGAAGAAACGACCAGAAGCAAAGGAACCTAGCCATTCCCTGGGACCTGTGGGGGCAGGTTCCAGGACCGCGCTGCATCCGCCCACCACGCCAAGCCGTGGACGCAGAGCCAGCTCTGCAGCAGCGCGGACAGCGTTTGCTCCGTGAGCTTCCGCTTTCTGCAGGAGCAACCAGGCCGCCGGCTTTCGTTTGCAGCGCCCCCTACCGCCGGCACTACCGTGCATCGCCCTGGCGGACAGCCCTGACTTGCAGAATAGAGCCAGGGGGGACCCTAATAATTCCATTCACCAGGTGAGCAGGGAACGGTCCCAGCTGTATTTCTTGTTTTCTGTTCACAATGAGACTTTCCTTTCTCGTTTGTAGGATTATACAAAGCTTCCCAAAATAAGAAAGAGCAGCTGCAGTCTTGAGTCCTTAGCTGTTTTCCAATACGCAAAAGCACTCAGGCCTCATTTGATTACAATACCCATCTTTTCTCCAGAGTCTCATTAGAAGCTGAGCGCTGCTAAATAAAAACTAATTTTAAAATGAACCTACCGCTTGTGCTACCGAGCATGTGCTGCGCCTTTAGAGATCTTTCTCAGCCAGCTCCCAGGCTTCTCCGAATCAAGACACAGAAGCAACGAGTACCCGAGAAGAAAGAGCACGCCACGCGCTTCGGCCTTCCTAGACCTGCTGCATTTCCACGCACCACCCGCAACGTGAGCCTACAAATCCCAGCGCATGGGCCTCCATCCGTCTACAGGGCGGAATGATGCAAAAGCAGCCGTTTGAGGGGTGCAGGCGCCGAACACTCAAGCTCACTCTCTGTAGCCTGTGTGAAGCAACCTTTCCTCCACAAAGAGAAGCCACATGAAAACGGGGGCTCTCACAGCAAACCAGGTGCCCCTGGGAGTCTGCCCCACTTCTTCCACACCCACCAAAATACTCACCCACCCTCAAGGACAGCCAGAGCCCCGCAGGTCAACCCTGGGCTCCGGCTTTGACTCAGGGCTGTGGTAGAGACAGTCGGGTATCCCTCGGTGGAAAACAGCAAGGCTGCCTGAAGGCCAAAGTGTCAAGAAACCACTGGGAAACCACACATGCCCCTAGAACAGTAAACATCCTTTGGTTTCAACAGTTCCTCCTGGTCATAAATCCAACACACAGTTATTTATCTTGCTAAAAATCCATTTTTTATTCCAACATCTTTTTCAAAACCAAATTGACAGCACTGGCTAGATAGCTCAGCAGACTAAAGCGCCTGCTTTGGCAGAGTTCAGTGGCCATGGTTTGATTCTCGGTGCGCTGAGATGGCAATTGAGACCGGGCATCGTGGTACCTACCTGTAATCCTAGTGCTTTGGATGCTGAAAACAGGGGGATCACTACTAGTCTGATCCACGTGACAAGACCCTGTAGACTCTATAGACCCTATCCTAAATACAAAAAATAAAATTAAAAAACCAAACTGATGACAGGGAGCAAATAGTTTTCTTTACCCTGCCTGACTTTTTACCCAGGCCGGTTTTCTGTACTAAGGACAATGCAAATAAATGGTATGCATCATTAACCTGATATGATCTGCATCCCCCTACATAGCTGCATTGTTTCCTGGCCTTTCGGATAGACCCACTAAGCCTGGGCAGAAGAGAAGCACAAGTTGCAGGGTGGGGCTGAAGAAAGCGTGCCAGCGGTGGCAGAGAACCAGACACGGGCAGAGGGACACTTGGTGTCTCATTATTTTTCTCTTGCTACAGCAAAACACCCAACACCCAAAATGAAGGGGGTGATGTTTATTTAGCTCACAGTTAGTGGAAGTTTCAGTCCACACTCAGTTGGGTCAAAGGCAGAATTGCACATGGCAGAGGGCAGCTGCTCATGGTGGTGGCAAACAGCAGAGAGCAAAGAGAATAGCAGTGGCTGGGACAGCCAGCAAGCTCCTGTCCCTTCCTTCTGTTGTACTCAGGCTATCAGCCCCAAGGGCAGGTGTAGCACTCACACCATAATCTAGCATTGGATCATGAATTAATCACAAACTCTAGAAGCCACCCCAATGACTACATGAGATTTGGGGGAGACACTTAGACATAAACCATAACACTTGCACAGACAGGATGCAGGCACTGCTATGACCACTGCTGTGTTCAAGCAGTTGCTTTTTCATTATCCCCTGAGAAGTGCTTGGCTGATGGCTTAGTGTCCATTTTCTTGAGCTTTGAGAGCACTGCATTCGTTTTCTTTAGGAAAAAGGAAAGCAGCTGAATTAGACACTTTTGATGGTGAATAAAAGTGAATAAACAGCTTGCTTCCCCCCTCACTGGATCATATATTCTCCAAGGGCAGAAGCGTAGTAGAGGTGGTTCACAGTGACTCATCAGTGTTATGTTAAAATCAGGTTAAGGCACTCTTTTCTGCTGGACCCATGGAGGGTAGTGAAGAGAAGAAAAAGAACAAGAACAAGCTGTTATAGTTTATGTCTAGTTGTCCCCCCAAAGCCTCATGCAATCATGGGGCAGGGACTCCTAGAGTTTGAGACATGAGTCATGATCCACTAGGATTATGTGTTACAATTGCTTCTTCCCTGGAGCATGACCTGGGCCTGCCTAAGATATGATTGGCTCCTCCCTAGTTGGGATCAGGGGCCCATCCTGGGGTGTGATTGGTTCTACCCTAGGGCACAATGGGCCCACATCAGAGTGACTGAGCACAAAGAGACTTTTCAAAGGGCTGTTGCTCTCTGCTCCCCTGCTTGTTCTGCTGCCATGAACTGGATGCCCTCTGCCCTGTTCCACTCAGCCTTGGGCCAGCCGAATATGGACTGAAACCTCCAGCAACTGTGAGCTAAATAAACCTTTCCTTCCTTCATTTTGAGTGTCAGGTATTTGTTCCAGCAACGAATAAAAGTAACTAAGACACAAACAAAGACATTTCACAGGGCCGAAAAGTGCCTGAGAAAGAAGCATGCCTGAACCATGCTGTGAAAGGCAAGGGGGAAGCTCTCTGTGAAAGGCCAGGCAGTACGTGAGGAGTCTAGGCAGATGCACAGAACTGCACTGGGAGGAAAGGTCGGGAACTCTGTACCTGCAGAACCCAAGCTGGCATTTGTCGTTGGATCTGGGGTACTGATGGCACGAGCCGTTGCAGCTCTTCACCTTCTCCAAGTGTCAATGGCACCTTGTTAAGATTAACCTCAACATGCTGAGAACTGTGGAGTTACATATGTCATGGAGGCACCCAAACCTGACATCAGTAAATGAACTAATATACTAGCGTGACTGTAGCAGAGTCAGGAAGAAGTGATCTGCCTGGACAGGTAAGGCAAGTCTGGTCACGGACTGCTTGACCTTCTGGTAAATGTGACACCACCTACAAGGAGGATCTGATTCACAAGATCTGTAGGGTTGGAAAATGCTTCAAGGAGGCAAACAACTTCCTGTGGTTCTTCAAATTACCTTCTCCAGGGGCCGGGGAGATAGCCCGGTGGCCTAAATGTCTACCTGGCAAGCTCAAGGTAGACTGTGTTCGATAGATTCCTAGTACTACACGCCATGCTGGCCCTGGAACTCCAGGCATGCCGTGCCAGCCACTGAAAGAGGGTGTGGTGGTGCGTGGCTGTAATCCCAGTGCCAGGGAGACTGAGACAGGAGAATGACTATGAGTATGAGCTGTGTAGGAGACCTGTAACAAATTTTTTTAAATTGTCTCCTCTAAAAGGTGGAACCAAGGAAGAGACCACCCATTTTGTGGAAGGTGGAGATGCAGGAAATAGGGCAGGCTATATCAACAGGCTCTTTAGAAAGATGAATTAAGGTGGCTACCATGGCATTTTTATGATTTGCTTGATTAATAAAAAGTGTCTGCTTCCAAAAGCTAAAATCAAGCAGATTATAGAGCTCCTTTTCCAATCAGAACCTGCTGGATCTTTGGAGGGTCTGGACATTTTTGGTTTTTAACAAACACTGTTTGGATTGCTTTGTTGTGTAAGAAACATTTTCCTGGCTCTGAATCCAAAGGCTCCACTTCATCACACTACACAAAGTAGTTCGTTTTGTGACAGAAACAGTCTCTGGTTTTTGTCACTAGAATGAGTTGTTCCAGTGTACAGTGCTCAAAAGATGATGCTCCTGATAAGGGACAAAGTCTGAGATGTCCTGCATTACAGGCCAGAGGAGGGAGAGAGGAAAGGGACGCTAGGAGGCCATTTTAAGATCACCCAGCTAATCAACACAGAAAAAGAAGGAGAAAAGCTCCACATTTCTTTCCTATGGGCTGAAGGTTACTCCTCAATGCCACACTGCTTTCTGCTTTCAAAATCAACCCACCCAAAAAGTAGCATGAACTCTGTGAACCAACCTCCCATCCCAGGACTTGGCCCTCTTCACCTTGTCCCAGCCCTGTCATCTACAGCTGGTGTAGGTTCAGTGGGAATGGTTTATGTTTCTTCTCCCCACAGCTTTCCCATAAAACACCCCAGCCTCAGATACTTTATATTTCATGACCTTGACCACATCCTACACCAGTACACACATGCACACACATGCAAACACATACACACCCTTAAGACATCCTTGTAAGACACTTTACTAAAGAATTTCAGTCCCCTACCTTCACGGCTAATCAATAGTAGCTGAAGCAAGCGAATAGAAAGTTCCAGGCCAACCTGGAGAGCATAGGCTTGGAGTTTCTATGCCTCCCAGGAACCCATGCGTCGGAAGCTATGTCACCAGACAGCCAATATCGAAAGGTAGGATAGAATGGAGTAGAGTGAATAAAGTGGGAGTGGCTTAGATTTGGAGTCCCCTGTCCTCAGAAAGGGTGAAGGCAACTCCCACAAGCCCCTGAGTGAGTTCTCACTAAAACAAGTTGTTAAGACCCCTCAATCACTGAGTGGCTACCTGTCTGTGACAGGCCTTCCTCCTTCGCACTCCTGCCATGATCTCACCTGCTGTTAACCTCCTAGTGGGGGCTGCACTGGGAGAGTAGGAAGACCTTTGACTTTTAAACTCCAAAGCTGTGAGATAAATAAATCTTCTTTCTTTATAAAGTTATCCTGCCTCTATTATTTGATTATAGTGTCTTAGTCACTTTCTTATCATTTAGACATAATATCCAACACCCCAAACTTGCAGGAGGAGACACTGATTTTAGATCACAGTTTGCAGCAACTTCAAGGCAAGATGTCAAGGTAGACTGTAGTGGTGGAGCAGGGCTGCTCTCAGCAGGGTGGACAGAAAGCAGAGAGAAGTGAAGAGAGGAGCAGCAGAAGGAGACACGCCTTGCAAGCCCAGCCCACCAGTGAGCCACCTCTTCCAAGCAGGCTCCTCCTCCTAACAGCAGCTCAGCCATAAGCCTCAATAATTTAAAC
Organism: Capromys pilorides; assembly: GCA_004027915.1. Taxonomy (NCBI): domain Eukaryota; kingdom Metazoa; phylum Chordata; class Mammalia; order Rodentia; family Capromyidae; genus Capromys; species Capromys pilorides. The sequence goes on along the minus strand of PVKN010008869.1, from coordinate 5,992 downwards.
ACCCACCAAAAGACCCCCTAGCTGCACATGAGACTTTGGAGGAGCATTAAGATATAAACCATTACATCAATCAAACTAGACAAAGTATTTCTTAAACCTAAGGACCATCAAGATCAAAATCAACTGAGTAGGCTTATTGAGTTTAGATTGCCTGGGTCAGAATCTCTAGGAGTGAAGACCAAAGTTCTGAATTTTGATAAACTCTTCTTTCTGTGCATACAAAAACGTGTGTTCTCCATTGTTTTGAAATCTAATTGTTTCTAAATAAGCATTAGCCATATTAACACACATTCTGTGTGTATCTGACCAATTAAACTGTTGGAACCTGGTCCCATGATCTTTAATATAAAACTGTGTGCGCCATCCCCTACTATCTACGATATGTACTTGTCATCACTAGAAGTTTATAATACAGTGCAGGGCCAGTCAAATAGCTCAGCAGATTAAAGCGCCTACTAGTAGGCACAGGGGCCCAGGGTTCAATTCCTGGGCCAGCCATGCTGGCCCCGCCCCAGGGCACACTGAGATGACAATTGAGACTGGGCATGGTGGCATGCACCTGTAATCCCAGCTCTTGTGAGGCTGAAGGCAGGAGGATCACTACGAGTCCTAAACACCCCGTAGACCCTTCCCTAGAAAATACAGAGGGAAAAAAAAAAAAAAAGATATATAATACAGCTCAGGAATATGTACAAGTCAGGATGGCCTCCAGCCTCAGGAACCAATAAACACAATGCTGTTTGCTTTCTTCAAGGTCAAGGAATTGGTACTGATACACGATTGAGTCCCATAACAGAAAGTCTAAATAGGTTATAGGTGCAGCCAGTGGTCAGTGTACAGACAAGACAGACAGCAAGACTGGTATTCAAATTCCAGCACAATGCAAATTACCTGTGTGAAGTTGAGCTTTCTTTCTTTTTTTTTTTTTTTTTTTTTTTTTTTGTATTATGGCCTGCTCAGCCTGCCCTGGGGGTGTGACTGGCGTAGCATGTGGTGCTGGGGATTGAACTGCAGTCCCTGAGCTGTCTAAGATTTCCTAAGCAGGCGCTTTAGACCGCTGAACCATCTTGCCAGCCCTCAGCTTTCTTAATTAATCTGTGCCTCCACTTTCTCAGCTACAAGATTTAGATACCAATCCCAATCTCCCAGTCTCGTGATTAAGGAGAAAATGTAAAGAAAGCACCCAGCACACTACATAGTAAGCATTTGTTAAAAAGTCATTTTTTACAAGCAGTTATTCCTGGTGGATTCTACATAAACCAGACAGCTCTCATCTAAATAAAATCTTCAAGGTTATTAGCAAACTACTGGCTAGATGCCGCTTTGCCTTCTTTCCAAATACCTGGATCCCTTGATAGCATGAGCTGTAAAGCACCACAGGGCAAGACAACACACAAGCCAAATCAGTTGATATTTTGCCAGATAACTCTAGGCCTAGGGAAAAATCCCAGGAAAGAGTGGCAAAGACTGGAATACGTGGTGGAATTTGCAAACGTTGGATAGTCCTGAAAGAACTGGTCACACAGCGCTGGTGCAAGGAGTGTAGCTCGGAAGGGAAGCTACAGCGCTCATGCTGCTCTCCAGGAAGCGATCACTGCGCGACTCTTGAAGCCAAAGAAAGCAGACGCATGCGCTTGCCTTGGGTACAAACAGCAAGTGCAAGAAGGACAGACAGATGGCTTCAGTTTATATCTCTGGGGGCTAATTTTGATTTTAAGTGTGAAGAACTCTGGCAGGCATGAGGGCAGAGAAAGCTGTGCGTGCAAGAGGGCAGTAAGACACTGGGGTAAGCACTGAGTGGGTTGGTGCTCTGGCTGCCAAGAAGGGCCCCAGACGAAGGCCACAGCAGAAGCCCCACTGGCAGCCAATTGTCAAGGGGAAGCCAGTCCCAGAGGAGGCTAGCGGAGCCTGCACCTGTCCTCTTGCTTCCAATTTTGAAAATTTAGGAGTTGATTGAAAATCAGCGTCGTTTTACAGAAAGTCAGCGTGACCCAAAACCCAAACTGCAATTAAGAAAGAAAGGATTAGCGTCACCAGGAAAAGCAAACTGCTCCCAAGGTAGAGCTGGAACCAGTCTGCGAACAAACAGTGCCTATTTTCATGCTGTTTCGCAGTATAGGAAGCTTGAAAAGCCAATGCTGAGCAGCTGGCGAGGAAGTAGGGAGACTAGAGCGGACAGACACACAAAGAAACAGAACCAGAACGACAGAGCCCTCAGGAACCTGAGTCAGACACAGTCCTGCTCCCTGCAGCCTTTGGGTCATTGCTAGGGGCAGACTGCACTTCATCGCTCAGGCTTCCTGGACTAGCACCTTCTAATTCTCTACATCAGTTTAAATATCATCCAAAATGGTTTTCCTTACATTGGGCTAGATTAGGACCCCTTGCTGGATTCTCACAACTTCCTCTATTTTTGCTCTCATTGATCCTATCAACTTTGTCGCCATTACTAATATATATCTTTTTCTTGCTAAATATTAAATCTCATGAGGGCAGAGGCCCTCATATGTATTCATGAGACATCTGATAAATTAAGCAAGAGAAGCAAATGTATTTTGCAACCCTGAAGCCTTCTTCTCCCTCCTTGAATTCTAAATTATAAGAAGAACACTGGGCAATATCTCTAAGGAGGAGAGCAAAGGCAGCTCTTGCCTGTGGTGGCTCGGCACTTAGGCTTTACGATCACCTAATGAACCGTCAAGTCTAATGACAATGTGCCAGCCTCGGCTTCCCTCGAGGCACCCATGATTCCAAGACTCACTTCCTTCTTCCTTCTTCACCCCAAGAGAGAGGTCTCTGGCCAGCTCCTTCCCAAGGACATCTACATCCCCAGTAAAGAATGTCCTCCCCTCTCAGTGACCTGAGTCTGGCTAAATGCCATCTTGGAAACAACTGCTGCTCTCAGGGAAAGGGAAACGCTGGTTGGCTTAGGCCAATCAGACGCCCTCTGGAACAAGATGAGATATTCATTCTACACAGCTGCACTGCTGAGCCAAGTATAACATAACCTTAAAAACAAAAATCAAAGGCTGTTGAAGAAACTAAGAAATACATGCCCTAAAGCAACTGACAGATATCTGCTGCACAATCTGACTGACTTTTCCTAAGTCACATTCAAGTCTTCTGCACCACACAAAAAAATTACGTCATGGCTGTTGTACAGAATCCACAATTTTTAGGGTTAACATTGCAGAGGTAGAACCTCATCCAGTTTCCCCATGTTACAGTGATTAAGGCACAGAAAAGTGAAGTCATTTGCCCCAGGACACACATCTAGTTAGTGCCACTGAAGAGAACACTACACAGGTGTTGTTATTTCAGACCTAATCTTCCTGGTATGTTATGACTACACAATCAGGGTGAGAAACAGACCATATGATTTGTCATGTCTGTTGCTCTATAAACATAGAGTTTATTGATGGGGAGGGTATTTTTGGTAGGTTTGTGAATAATAATATAGATAGGAAAAGAGTTAAAGAATGGGAAGAAAAGTATATCTATTAATCCCAAAAACATGGGTTTTTCTCAAGTGTAATAAAATCAAAGACTTTGATATACAGAATCCAAATAGTAACAAGCATTGAGCATGTAAGTCCTAGTTCACCTGGAAGGCCGAGGCAGGAGGGTTGTTGTGAGTTCAAGGCCACCCTGGGCTACCAAGTGGGTGTAAGGCCAGTCCGAACTTCAAAGTAAGAGCCTGACTGGTAAAAAACAGGGAAAAAGTCCTGAGCATCACTTAAGACAAGACATTGGTTCTTCCCTCAGTGACCTATGTGCTTGAGACCTGCTAACAAGTGGTCATGACAGTGGTTTTGATTTGAGGTGTCACTCTTTAGGGTACAGACATAAAGAACTCATTGTGATCATGTGTTTTAAATCACAGAGCACGGCATTGTCCAGTTTCATCCATGTTGTCACAAATGGCAGAATTTCCTTATTATAAGTCTGAATGATATTCCGCTCTAGGGATATACCACATTTCCTTGAGCCACTGTCTGTGAATGGCTGTCTAGGTTTCTCCTACTTCTTAGCTCTTCTGGATACTGCTACAATAAATATGGGGGTGTGAATATTTCTTGGGAATTTTGTTTCAATTCTTCTATATATATGTCCAGAAGGGAGAATGCTAGATGATACTTCTGCTTAAGGACAAATGCTGAGCATGGCTGTACACCTGTAATCCCAGCTCCTGAGAGACTGAGGCAGGAGGATCACTGTGAGTTCCAGACCATTCTAGGATACATAGTGAGTTCAAAGAGAGCCTAACCTAATAGCAAGATCCTGCCTCAAAATTCAAAGGTAAAGGATAAACGCTGAGTTATTCCATTTATCTGAGCATCTAGAGTTGTCAAACTAGAGTGGGCTTCTACTGTGAATTACCCAGTGCCATGTAACTTCTCAGTACCTGAGTCTGCTGGGGATCCTATTTTAAGTGAATACCCTCCAGATCTATGCCCAGACACTCTATTTATCTTTATTTCAAAACTCTTAGGTGATTTTCTTCCCCCCACCCACCCTTTTTCATGTATTTGGTACAGAGTCTTTAGGGTCTCACTATGTAGATCAGACTCCTAGTGATTCTCCTGCTTTCAGCCTCCCAAGAGCTGGGATTACAGGTGTACAACACCACGCCCAGTTTCAATGCCATCTCAGTGTGCCCCCTGGGATGGGGTCACCACAGCGGGCCTGGGGATCGAACCCCAGGCCCCTGCATCTGTCTAAGCAGGTGCTTTAATCCACCAAGCTATCTGGACGGCCCTCTTAGGTGATTTTGAAATAGATAATTCACCAGCTTAGAGAAACATTGTCCTCAGATCAATGCATTTAATCTTGGAATCCTCTACACTGTTTATATCTCACCCTACTACCATCACCACATCAACATACTCTTAGAACCTAAAAGCCTTCACATTGGGCTACTCTCCTCTCAAAGGAGTGCAACTTAGATAGCTGCGGGCCGCAACAGGCATGGTGCTCTGCCTCAGCTTTTGGAAATTCCCATCCCAAGATTCCTATCACTGGGCCCTGTCTGTCTCTACCTTTGTGGCCTTTTTGTTGTTGTTGTTGTTGTTGTTAGCCCAGGCTGGTCTTGAAATCAAAATGATCCTCCTTCCTCAGACTCCCTAGCGCTGGGATTACAGGTGTGCCCCAGCACACCCAACTCTTTTGGGACATCTTGACCCTTTCTTGTGGCTATCTGCCAATTACTTTCTCTGACTCTGACCTGTTTTCATAATCATGGGGACACCACGCTTTACCCACACCTCAAGTCCTACCTTCTCTCACCTCCCTAGTAAATTTGGTTGCAGGCTCCAGAGCTCCCCAGTTGGTCCACCCAAGTGTAAATTATTGACTAGACCAAGTGCACAACACTTGCAGCCCATGGTCACATTTTCTTTATCTGAAACCTTGCAGTGCTCACTGTTTACATTGCTCAGTGATGCTTGTTATGCCTACCCCTGTGAGCTATTTCCTTCTCCCCAGCTAGACTATAAATCAATACGACTCAGTATTTGTAGATTACATAATCTTAAAGTAATCCTGAACTCTGGGGAACACAAACTGTGAAGTTTACAATGATGATAAATGCCAGAGGAATTTGTCTTCTCAGAAAAGTCAACCTTGCAAGAGAAACTAAAATTTGCACAAAGACCCCAGAAAAAAAGAGACTATATCTATCATATTCCCCATTTAATAAGAGCCAATTATAAACTAGGCACTAGACATACTGTGTTGTATGTCTTGCCTTTAATCTTTTCAACTATCCTATGAAAAAACCTGAAGCTCAAGAAAGTGTTGTATTTGCTCAGTTGATGCAAATAGAAAATGAAAATACTAGCCAGGCATGGTAGCACATTCCTATAATCTGAGGTACTCAGTAGGCTGAGGCAGGAGGGTCGCAATTTCAATGCCAGCCTAGCCAATTGAGATTCTGTTTTAAAATGAAAAAGACTGGGAAAGTTGGTCAGTGTGAAGACTCTGGTTTCCTAGG